>JBAMJV010007897.1:0-102800 GCA_037951105.1 Echinarachnius parma
ACACAGCGCAATATTTCAATGACACGTCGCTATTAAACATGTCTAACTCGTTGAGTACGAAGATGGCGCTCGACCTAATTAATGACTAACACACTAACAGCTAAATTGATAGAAAATTTACTTTGGTATATATATAAACATCACAAACAGACATTTTAACTATAAAAAAAAACAAAAACAATGTTAAATTGATAAAAACTTAGTTTACTTTGGTATATCAAAAACAGAAATTAAAAAAGAAACAACCGACTCTAAATGAGATTGATCTTTATGTATTATGTGATTTCCTACTGAGTAGAGACGGCTAGTGGAGCCATATACACAGTGGGTGGAATTCACAAAGGAGGTTTGTACAAACCATGGTTTACATCTATGAAGTATAATTAGAAATTATAAATTGTTTTACTTTTATACAAGCAGCACGCCATAGATGTAGACCATGGTTTAAACCATGGTTTGTAAAAACCTCCTTTGTGAATCCGGGCCAGTGTCAGAGGAACAATTCTTTGGGACAGAGTCTGATATTTGTGTCGGTCTATAGTTATATAACATTATAGTTATGTTATCCAGAACGACTGGACAGACTTTTGCTGTAAATAAAATAACGATAGCGATATATATGCATTATGATGCTCAGTTGTGAACGCGATTATAGTGAGTGCTGCAGCTGCTGCTACAAAATAATAGATTTGATTAAGACTATGTCTTGTTCTCTTGTTTAAAATAATTTGTTATATGCATGTCTTGCAGTTAGCATTTAAATAAAATTGGCAAACATAAAGAGAGAGCAATGACCTATGGAACAGTGACACAGTGGACAATACATACCCCCAGTCCCGATTTCCCTTTTCCTACTAGTTCCTGCTGATTTCCCGGCCAACGATTAAAAATAAATGAATGACTGCAGCAGCTCCAAAATGAATGTAAGTTCAACATAGCTTTGCTTACGACGTAGGGGGTGTACTTCCACAATATGACGCGCGGTGATAGGATCTAATTTAGTCGTGCAGCCTGCTCTCTACGATTTTATTTACCCGTAAATACAAACAAACATAACTGAGTTATAATACTACATTGTATGTGTGATATCTTGTATTTATTGTCAATAGTATAATTATGACTAATGTGATTATGGAATAATAATTATAATATTTCACGGCATTGGAATAAATAACAATGCAAGCAAGAAAAGGCACACACACACAATTATCAAAGCAATATTGTTGTAGCAGTCGACACTGCAATTATACCTACAAACTATGAAACAAAGGCGAGCAACGGGCCCGCCGCTCTAATGTCATTTTAAAGGGGTAGTTCAGTTTTGGTATAGAGGGCGCTGCACGAAATAATTTTTTTTTGTGAGATAATGAAAAACTGAGTGTAAAATTTGAAAGAGCACACACATTTAATGGCAGAAACTTTATTTGAACAAAATCGGTTCAGAAACGGCTGAAATATCAATAAATATGTCCGCTCAGAATAAATCTGGGGCCCAGATTTAAAAATGCTTACACTAGTTTAAACAAATTTCTAACGAGGTTTGTAAGTAGTTGTTGATGATCTCTTTATTTAATTATTATTTCAACAAAACATCACATGCATAATTTTTTTATGAAAAATGGTTGAAACCAATGTTTTTTTAGAAAGCGCCCTTTTGTGTTTCAATGGCTCTTTTTTAATGATACTTTTACTTAGTCGTTTGTAATTTTTCTATACCTTTTGAGCATGATGGAGTTATAGCTATTAGTTTGTAATGTTATTATGCAGGTATTGGTTACTAAAGCTTTACTAAAGCTCAGCCTTACCAAAACTGTACTACCCCCTATAATGTTTAAACATAATTATTAAATAATACATTTCATACGGAACGTGTACACTAAGGTTCATTCTAGGTCATGTTATTGCCAATTACAATCATTTGTATTTTCTACGAAAATAATTAATTGGCCATGACCATGATGACGAGATCAACAACGATCGGTAGAAATGGCAATCTAGCATAGAAACAAAAATTGGTTACCACCAAACCACAAATATATAGCATTTACGACAATAAAAATGGAATACTTGTTGTATGGCAAATCCAAACAAAGGCGGCGAGCGCAAACCGCAGGAACAAGAAAATACAAACACAATTATTGTAACGTGAATAAATGAGTTTGAAAGGAACACCAGTATAACTAGATGCGTAATAATTTTAGATATTTTGGCGATCGCTGGGCTCTTATAGACAAATCGTTGATACACATTCTGGGCATTTTGTTCATCGCTCATTGCAACGATACGTGATACAGTGATACGAAGATGGCGCTCGACCTTTTTCTATGATAGAACTCACGAGTTATACAAAATACGCTTCAAGCACAAGAACGACAAAAACACAACAGAGAATAATTGGTTGCTAGTCTTGGCCCATATTGCCCATATATACAAACTATGCTTCTACATTTTAATTGTTTTGTATAGAACTAATGATTTCAAATTTTGTTTACAAACATCATTATAGAGTCCCTAATTGACAGGTCATGAAAGTATTGTTTGAAAATATTATCGATGAATCATCATGAAACTATTTCATATGTTCATATTTTGTATCTTGAACGAAGCTCATTTTTATGATTCCTACATTTAACATTGGAAAACGAGCCTGGGTTTTCAATTGTATGTTGCTGTTTGTTTATTAATCACGCATCATCACCACAAGCAATATTTTCAAGGCAAAGTAAAATTATCCAGTGTTTACTACACGGTCGTATACAAGACAGGGCTGTTCTATTGTGCGGAATAATGTGTGTAAGCACTAAACGTTCATATTTGAATAACTTTCGAGAATGGATAGAATCAATCACGAATTAAAACCACGGGTACGAATTCAAGTAGACTTCAATACATCACTGTATGGATTATGGAATAATGTTAAGCATTAAACGTTTGGATTTCCTCATCCAATAACGGACCAATAAGGCCAGTTTCATAGAACTGTTCCCATTATTGTAACTACTATGACAGCAGCCGATCAGCATGAAGCATTTTTTGGTGTTGCCATGGTACGTCCAAAGATTGGACACTAGCAACAATTTGACAAGTTTCATGAAACGGGGCCCAGATAATTTGGACTCACCGTATTCAATCTTATATATGTGCCTAAATCGCCGCGCGGTCAATGACCCACCATGACAGGCTACCCCCCCCCCCCCCCCCCCCTACTCCCTTAATCAACCCATCTGGGCCCTCCTATAACTAACCAGTGACGTAGAAAATGGGGTTATACTTTTATAGGGGAGCACGTGCCCCAAATTTGGCAAATACAATAAAATTACAAAGCATAATGATTAAAATGTGGACAAGTACACCAAAAATACATAAGAAATGCTCTTTCATCCTTCACCCCCTCCCAATCCAACAACGCAGTCTTATACCTCGCATGTTGAATTACAGGATTCCCGGAACTGTTTTCCCTTCCGTATTTCCAGAAACACGAATCAAAGCATAGCCGAAATAATGATAACTGACATGATTATTATCATTCGCGAATAAGTTGGGGCTTCGTTATTAAACTTGGGACTTCAAACCTTTTCTGGGTTATGCATTAATAATTGTATTTTCTGTATTCCCAGAAATGCATTTTTGAAAGAAGATGTTTGCGGTAAATTCATGGATTATAAGATAATAGACCCCCTTGCATTACCATGATCAACATAATTATATAAATGTTTACGAATTTGGTGCAGTGATTGGCATATATATGAAGAGCTTAATTCCAAAAGGCGCTAAATCCACTTTCCTCAACTTTGGAGAAAAGCTGCAGGTTTCTTTGTCCAACTGTGTATGCATGCCTACGGGAATTGAAACTGGAACGTTCTATATTATGATTTTGTAATTGGTCCTAAAACTTTGATTACTAGATATCTACGTATATAGCTTATTCAAGTACTACATTGTCAACTCAATTTTTATGGAAAGTGGATTTAGCGCCTTTTGGAACTATAGACTTTTCATATTCGGTAATACAATAATGCGCTCATTTTGAGATGACAAAGAGAATCATAATACTGAACGAGAAAAAAAAAGGTGTTTACTTGGGTTGAACGGCAAGAGGTCAACGCACGCGATACTTTGTGCAGAGTTCGAACGGTTGGCGCGTTCCTACTACACAATGTAGAAGTAATCCTTGTTATTTTGCCATTACTTTTCAGTGGTTTATTAATTTTGTTCTCCGTTTGAGGATTCGATCGATCTCAATCACGTGATTAGCAGCATGAGACTATTTTATTGATATGAAATTACAAAGATGATATTTTGATACTAGTTAGAATGATCACTGTACACTGTACAGGGTAAATGTGATCATGTATTTCATGTTTGAAATTAATGAGTAATATAATGATAATAATAATAATAACAATTACAATATTAATGATAATAAAAATACCAATACTAACTACTACTAATAATAATAACAATGATTATATTAATAATACTGATAATAACACAATAAGAATAATAATACAACTAATATTGAGTTTACTAATAATTCGAAAACAATCACAATAATAATACAAATGCATAATAACAACAACAACAACAACAAAAACACCAATATTATACTAGCATTGGAAACACAGCTAGAGCGTGTGGGGCGGTGTTGACACGTTCATTATTATTTCATGCACGATCTGGCAAATCATTCACTGTCGCTCTGCTGAATCCACGATATCATCTTCAATTTGCTATTGGCTTTGACTCTTCACTCATTTTACCTTGACCATAGGCGTATACGAGTTTTGGGTGGGGGGGGGGGGGGGGGGGGCGGCTGCAGCAGCCCTCTGGAGTTTCGAAAACGGCCATATTCGATATAAGGGCAAAAGCACCTCGAGTTCTGGCAATATCATGTCACAAGCGGGCAAACTCATATCATATTCAGGTAAATTCAAATCTTGTGCAAAAGCGTGTCATATTTGGGCATAATCGTATCGTATTCCGGTAAAACACGTGATATATTCGGGCACAATCATGTCATATTCTGAAAAGGTCATATATAAGAAGAACTTCATCACGGGCAGTAAATATTGTTAATAACTTGTTTTTTGTCTGTTTTGGGTGCTTGTCAGGTGAAAATAGCTAAGATGGTATTCGGGCGAAAGACCTCCGTCGGCCCCCCCGGAAAAAAAAAGTGTGCCCGCGCGCCTTTAATGTAAAATAAATAAATAATAATAATAATAGATCGTATTTGTATAGCGCCTAATGCAGAACAGCCTCTAACCGCTTATTGTTTAAATGTTTGTTTAGTGGCTACAGCTTGTAAAACCTCCACATTACATAAAAAGATATGCATGTACTACCGGAATGGCTTTCGCATTGAATCTTATAATGCCTCTGTTGAATTATAGTTTTAATAAAAGAAAACCACACCTATAGGACCATATAGTGCTACAATGCATGAGTGGTGGTAATACATTTCAATATCTCTTCAGTGGGCACTCAATAACACAAGAGGGCGTCCTACATACATAAACCCACAGAAATACAATATAAATAAACCTATTTGTTTCCAATCTTACAAAATGTGATTTTATTTTATGAAACAAACATTCAACGGAGGCATTATCAGATGTAATGTGAAAGCCATTCCGGTAGTATTGTTTAACTGTTGTTTTGTTTTGTTTTATTATTATTATTATTATTTTTTTTTTTTTTGGGGGGGGGGGGGGGGGTAATGTGCAGGTTTTACAAACTTATATCAATTGCATATCGGTGATATCGATGATAAAAATCACTGTCCGCAACTTTCATTCAAATTCGAATTTGTGTATGGACATTTCAGCCTTTTCTGAATGAATTTTGTTAAAACAAACGTTGTCTAATTTGTTGGGTGCTTGCAATTTATGCAGTTCCTACACTTTATTTTCATCTACCTCGCTTAGGCATATTTTGAAGCGCCCTTTGAACATGATCTTTACTGTTCCGATAACTAGTTATAATAATATTCCCGACCGTGAAATTAGGTACTCCGTCTTACTTTTGAGTGTGCCATGTAGATTAAAATATTAACGTGCATTTTGACGAATATAAAGTCGTATTTGACCGCGGGAATAACACACAAAATGGAGTGGGAATGTTCCCCTTTCATCGTGTTACCAGGGGCAACATTGTCATTATCATGTTCGTCATGAAGAAGTCTCTACTTTATGATTATACTCAGTTGACAGATTGTATTAATAAATTATATTTGAAAAGCTTGGGCAAAGAAACGGGTTTTTCTCGAGAGTTGAAAAAGTGGACTTAGCGCCTTTTGGAACTGAGCTCTTCATTTCTCTCCTTGATACTGTATTTTTCCTTTCAATCCAGGGCCCCGTTGCAGAAAGAGATACAAACGATTGTAAGCTACTGTTAATAATTGTAAGTCAGAAAATTTGCGCGTTTTAACCAATCAGATTCGCGCATCTCGAACACATGATCTGACTTACAATTAATTGGAACGTACAATCGATTGTATCTCTTTCTGCAACGGGGCCCTGGCCTCTCTTGTTCGTTCTCTCTGATGTAGTTACTTATGTTTTACTCCACGAGGGTTACATTATCATTGTTTATCATGATCTTCTCGTCTCTCTCTTTTTTATTATTTATATTTCGTCTTGTTAAGATTAGGATTGTTCGAATTATTCTGCCTTAGCGCAATTCTGTCTGATCTGTAAATCTCAAGGGTTGAATAATCGTCGATTGTCATTATCCTTATTTTTGTTCTCTTGTAGGTGTTCCTTTGTTTTTGTTTCGTGATCAACATTGTTCTCTTCTGTGTTTTCATTGTCCGTTGTCTCAATTATATTCCTTCCTATTTCTTCTCGTTTCCAACTCTTGATAAAAAGTGGTTAATGATAATTAATGTAATGGATATATCATCATTATATCCATGTATTACTGGTTAAAGGGATAGTTCAGATTTGGTTTAGAGCGCGTTTAAATGGAAAATTGTCTTGTTAGGTATTACAAAAATGAATGTAGAATTTGAAAGAGCACACAATTTTAATGACCCAACGCACCCTCACCCCCATGGTTACGGGCCTATAAGAAGGTTATTAATTGTCACTCTTTTCACGAAGTAAATATAATCTGTTTTTTACCATGAAATGTCACTCATCTTTCAGAAGAACTGTAATACAATGCTAATGGTAGGTATATGATGTCACTTTCAGAAAAAGCCTCAACCGTATCGATCACTTTGATATACAATTGTTGTTTGATCTAATTTATATACATATCTGAATTATTAATTCATTGACAATACTGTTTTTAATTAGAGCTGTTAGATGCATGCGTTGTCATGGACCCGGCATTGTCATTGTTGTTAATGCGACGTTAACCGCACTGAAACAGACACACAAATTAATGTAATAGTTAATCCATTGCCTACGGGAACCTGGTGGGTACTGTATCAACATTATGCCTATTATATGGGGAGTACATAATCTAGTTATGTATGGAAAAGGTTCATTCAGTGACTTAATTTAATGAAAACGTCGTAGAATCGATTAGTAACTGTCTCGTGCAAATTCAAAAGGGTTTTTCACCTCATCTCTCATGTTAAGTTCCGATGACTCGTCAAATACCTTACAAAGGTTTGAATGACGACGTACGGCTACAATGGGATGTGTACCCTATCTACTAAACAATTTATACATTTTTGTTTTGTTAATTTCTTAAATTGGTTCAATGGAGCCTACACCCAAACATTACTTTGTAATTATGTGAAAGAGAATAGTTCTAGCGGTCCATTATACCATACAAGTTCCCCGAAATATTTGTATAGAAAAAAAAAAGTTTTAACCTCATGATCATCATGATCACACTAAAGAATGCATGTATGGGTCTAAATATTAAGAAGACTTGCATATAATGCAAAATATTTGAAGAAAAATAAACACGACTAGACTGAAGCTTCAAAAGCTAATGCTCGAACCCCGGTCTCCCGCGTGGCAGGCGAGAATTCTACCACTGAACCAACAATGCTTCCTTATACGAATATCGTGTTGTACATCCTTTATTAACATCCTTTAACATTTCTTCTGTTTTGTTTTAATCTATGATGTATTTTTCTTCTTATTTGATATATGATAAGATTTAATAAATAAAGGAAACAAAAATAATTGTTAAAAAAAGAATCAACATCAAATAATCATAATTTCCAAATGGGTTAAAAGAAAGACTAACGTCACAAAAGCGAATGCATTGTCGGGGAATCGAACTCCGAACTCCGGTCTCCCGCGTGGCAGGCGAGAATTCTACCATCGAACCAATTCAATGCTTCCTTATCCGAAAATCGTTAATCAAGTATCTATCTAGGATGTGTTTTTCTTCTTATTGGATATTATTTCCCTTATAAGAATGTTCTAGTCATATGATTGGTCGAGAGCACGTCATGTGATCAAAAATAAAATGTCTTTGCATGACGTCACTTAACTATTTGCCCCAGCAAAAATAATATATTTTAAAACTATTTTTCACAGGGCAAAATAGTAAAATGAGATATCGATACTATCGATCCATGCATTTTGCATGTATAGTATCGCTTCGCGTATTTACACGTACATCTGGTTAGTTGTCGACATGGCACAGAAGTGTATGACTTAAGCGGCAAATTTGCGATCGATATCATAATCGTAACTGTGGACGATTTTTAGACAGTTATCCGGGAAATGTATAATGCTGAATTTGTTTGTATAATAACAATAATAACAATCTTGCATTCGCTAGGATGAATGATGTTTCAACTTTCAATCTTTCTTGGACCTTGCCATGAATCAATATTACATAGCAAGAACGATGAGTAAGTCCTATGATATCTTTCTTTGAATACATAATAAAATATAAAAAATATAATAGAATGTAAATTTTAGATGAGGGATATAAAACTAATATACAATGACGTTGTTCGAGACACCATTTGAATCTATGGGCCTTAATTTACTTTAATAGTACTTTTTCCTTCGGGGCTGCGCCCCTCAGAAAATTGTACTATTGAAGTAACCTCAGAACCCATAGTTTAAACTAGATCCTCTCAAGGCATGGTATATTTTGTATAATATCCCTCATAAGAATGTTCTAGCCATTTGATTGGACAAAATTGTAAAGTGAGATATTGATACTATCAATCCATGCATTTTGCATGTATAGTATCGCTTCGCGTATTTACAGTTCGCCCATTCACGCGCAGAAAATGTGTCCGACCCCCCCCCCCCCCCCCCCCCCTCCTTCAGACAATCCTGACTACAGGTCTGTTAGAAAAGTATTTCCCGCGTGGCAAGTGAGAATTCTACCACTAAACCAAGAATGCTTCTTTATGCGTTCAACGTTATGTAATCCTATATAATATAGGTTTTCCAGGTCAAATGTCCGTCGAGTGAAGGAAAGTGTCACATAGGTAATTTAAATGTCCATGTATATTTTTAAATGTCCACATTTGATTGTGGAGATCCATATAGGGATTTAAAATTTCCATGTAGGTACGAAGTGTCCATATTTGCATTTTTGAAGTCCGATAAGGGAAACCAAATATCCATATAGTGAACCAAATGTCCGTGTAGAGAGCCTTCTATCCGAATAGGGAAAACAAATGTCACATAGTGATATCAACTGTCCACAGTTTAAAACAATATGCTTTATTAATCATACATTATTTAAGCGAAATAAAAAAACGCACAAAATAGAAAGCAGACCTCGGGACAATTTCTCAAGGAAAGTCTCTCGTAATTCCACATACTTACGAGAGACTTAAGTCCAATGGCGGATCGGGGGGGGGGGGGGGGGCTGAATCGGCCGCCCCCCCCCCCTTTTTGTGTACAACTGACATTTGAATTACCTATACGACATTTGATTTACCTGTTAACAACTTAATCATTCATTTTATGCATGAATAGGCAGCAATTTCTATTATGCGGACATTTAAATTCCCTATGGACGTCTTATTTTCCTATTGGGACATACGTTTTTGCAATGTGGACATTTGTTTTCCCTATTTCTATTGTGCGGATATTTGACTTCTCTATGGACACCTTATGTACCTATTCGGATGGTTATTTTGCTAAGAGGACATTTGATTTCTCCTTGGGACATTTCAATTACCTAAGCGACATTTGGTCTGACTCGGCGGACATTTGACCTGGAAAACCTATATACAGTTATGTCTTTATAATTTTGATCTATGTTAGTATATTCTTGTCTTTTTATTTAAAGTAATCGTTCAGATGTTAGTCTTCTTCTCTAGACTCAATACCATATACATGTACATGATTTTGTAAATAATTATCATTTTTTTCTGCATTCTTGGTCGATTAGACTTCTAAAACAATTTATTTTCATTACAAAGACAAAAAGTGTGGGTTTGTTGTTATTTGCAACGAGCAATATAACGAATGAAAGAAATAGATAGCTAATCATGCACAGAAAAGTCGAAAGGAAAACATAACAAATGTATAAAAGATGTACACAACGATGAACGTATTATATAAAACAAGCATTGTTGGTTCAGTGGTAGAATTCTCGCCTGCCACGCGGGAGACCGGGGTTCGATTCCCCGACAATGCATTCAATTTTGTATCATATTGTATTTTTAAACCTTTTTGAAAATTTATTTTATTTTGAATTTTTTTTTTGTATCAATTTGTATCTATTTTTGTTCTTGTATGAAATAATAAAAAGAACAAAATAATCAATCATGGATAAGCAGTCAAAGAAAACATAACAGAAAAAGTAAAAGGAAAATTTGTAAAAAGATGTACATAACGATGTATGCAAATAAGGAAGTATTGTTGGTTCAGTGGTATAATTTTCGCCTGCCACGCGGGAGACCGGGGTTCGATTCCCCGACAATGCATTCAGACTCATCTTGACCAGTTGACATATAATTAAGTATGGTCATGAGTTTTGAAACTAGGATATAGTTATCTATATTATATATCTTAGCTACTTAAAATATTCTCTTTCATATAATTTGTAAAGAATTAATACAACAAAAAGTTTTACATTTTATAGTAGATAGGGTTTACTTCCCGTTGTAGCCGTACGTCGACAGTCAAACCTCTGTAAGGTATTTGACGAGTCATCGGTTAACATGAGAGGTGAGGTGAGAACGCCTTTTGAATTTGCACGAGACAGTTGCTTATCGATTCTACGACGTACGTGTTCATCAAATTAAGTCACTGAATTAACCGTTTCCATACTTGATTATGTTATCCCCACTGATTTGATACAAGACACACCAGGTTCCCGTGGGAAATCGGTTAATTATTAAATAATGTGTGTGTCTGTTTTAGTGCGGTTATAGTCGCATCAACTACGCCAAGGCCGGGTGCATGACAACACATGCAACAAACACGTGTAATTGGAAGCGTTATTGTTAATACATTAATAATTCAGACATTTATTTAGATCGAAATACATGTATTTCAGAGTGGTCGATATACTTCATAAGGCTTTTTCTGAAAGTGACATTTGAGACTTCAATCATACCTAAACCAATATCATTGTACAGTTCTTTTGAAGGATGAGTGAAAGTTTCATGGTAAAAAACAAACAGTTTACGTAGTGAACATGGTGACAATAAATGACCGTCTCAGGCCCCGGGAGCGAAATTGTTTTTCCTACGAACTTTTTGTCAGATTTCAGACTTTAGTGAAAACTCTGCATGACACATTTACTATTAAATGAACCACTACTCACCATCTATTATGGCAAAAGAAAATAAGAGTCATAAGAGAATATTCGAACCCATGATACCAAGTGTTGAAGTCCACAGCGTGACCACGTAACCCGTTGATGGTCAGTATGGTCTCATTGTAATTATTACCCTCAACTCACCCAAACCTCAATCATATAGTCATGAATATTCATGGTAGCTCACATCGCTGGTTATTCATTAGGACAAAAAGTTCGTAGGAAAACAAATTGCGACCTGAGGGGGGGAGGGGGGGGGGGGGGGCGGGATTCGTTAGGTGCATACGCAACTCCCCAACCCCCAATACAGATAGGTTCATTTTGTATCTGTCTTGGCCATCTAAACCAGTGTTCTCGGTCTTGTTGACGACCCCCAGCTTACACGACTAAACCAGTGGTCTCGGTCTTGTTGACGACCCCCAGCTTACACGACTAAACCAGTGGTCTCGGTCTTGTTGACGACCCCCAGCTTACACGACTAAACCAGTGGTCTCGGTCTTGTTGACGACCCCCGGCTTACACGACTAAACCAGTGGTCTCGGTCTTGTTGACGACCCCCAGCTTACACGACTAAACCAGTGGTCTCGGTCTTGTTGACGACCCCCAGCTTACACGACTAAACCAGTGGTCTCGGTCTTGTTGACGACCCCCAGCTTACACGACTAAACCAGTGGTCTCGGTCTTGTTGACGACCCCCAGCTTACACGACTAAACCAGTGGTCTCGGTCTTGTTGACGACCCCCAGCTTACACGACTAAACCAGTGGTCTCGGTCTTGTTGACGACCCCCAGCTTACACGACTAAACCAGTGGTCTCGGTCTTGTTGACGACCCCCAGCTAACACGACTAAACCAGTGGTCTCGGTCTTGTTGACGACCCCCAGCTTACGCGTCTAAACCAGTGGTCTCGGTCTTGTTGACGACCCCCAGCTTACACGACTAAACCAGTGGTCTCGGTCTTGTTGACGACCCCCAGCTTACACGACTAAACCAGTGTTCTCGGTCTTGTTGACGACCCCCAGCTTACACGACTAAACCAGTGTTCTCGGTCTTGTTGACGACCCCCAGCTTACACGACTTAACCAGTGGTCTCGGTCTTGTTGACGACCCCCAGCTTACACGACTAAACCAGTGTTCTCGGTCTTGTTGACGACCCCCAGCTTACACGACTAAACCAGTGGTCTCGGTCTTGTTGACGACCCCCAGCTTACACGACTAAACCAGTGGTCTCGGTCTTGTTGACGACCCCCAGCTTACACGACTAAACCAGTGGTCTCGGTCTTGTTGACGACCCCCAGCTTACACGACTAAACCAGTGGTCTCGGTCTTGTTGACGACCCCCAGCTTACACGACTAAACCAGTGGTCTCGGTCTTGTTGACGACCCCCAGCTTACACGACTAAACCAGTGGTCTCGGTCTTGTTGACGACCCCCCAGCTTACACGACTAAACCAGTGGTCTCGGTCTTGTTGACGACCCCCAGCTTACACGACTAAACCAGTGGTCTCGGTCTTGTTGACGACCCCCAGCTTACACGACTAAACCAGTGGTCTCGGTCTTGTTGACGACCCCCCAGCTTACACGACTAAACCAGTGGTCTCGGTCTTGTTGACGACCCCCCAGCTTACACGACTAAACCAGTGGTCTCGGTCTCGGCCCCGAAATTTGTAGTACGACGGACACCCTCAGACTCTTCTTGTCATTTTTGTTTTTCAATGGACGATAGTCTTCTTTTGCAGACTAATTACTGTCTATAGCGACCACTCAAGGGACCGGCGAAAAGTGGTCGCTATAGACAGGTGGTCGCATTAGACAAGTTGGCGACCATTTTGAATGTCTGGTCGCATTATTGTGCCTGTATACACATGTGTAATTAATTGGCATATGTTAGGCAGGTGGTCGCATTACGCAGGTCGCTTAACACATGATTTTTCAGGGGAGGACCGGAGAGCGGTCGTTATGAGCAGGTGGTCGCTTTAGACAGGTGTTCGAATTGCAGGTTTGACTGTATATGCATCTATAATTATGATATTTGAATACCAGCATATAATTGTTTCGAGAAACATATATTTCTGAACTGTTTGGTGGAAGGAACTACTTAAAATATTATCTTTCATATGATTTGTAAAGAATTAACAAGACAAACATTTATATATATTTGTTTTTATAGTAAATAGGATTCTTCCGAATTGTAGCCGTACGTCGTCAGTCAAACTTATGTAAGGTATTTGACGAGTCATCGGTTATTATGAGAGATGAGATGAACAAGCCTTTTTTAATATGCACGAGACAGTTGTTTATCGATTCTACAACGTGATCATTGTATCAATTCACCGAATTAACCTGTTTCATACTAGCTTCTGTAATCCCCATTGAGTTGATACGGGACCCACCAGGTTCCGGTAGGCAATCGGTAAATTATTCAATTAATGTGTGCGTCTGTTTCAGTGCGTTTAAAGTCGCATTAACTACGCCAAGGCCGGGTCCATGACAACGCATGCATCTGACTTGTCTCACACGTCTAAAAATATAATTGTCAATAAAATAACAATTCAGATATTTATATAGATCGAACAACATGTATATAAAAGTGATCGATTAATTTTTTTTCCCCGAAAGTGACATTTGATACTTCAATCGTAAATACCAATATCATTGTACGTACAGTCCGTCCGAAAGATGAGAGAAGGTTTTTATGGTAAAATACACTGTTTACCTAGTGAAAAAGGAACATTAATGACAAATTGGCTTCTATCAATTGATTTTGATTATAATCGAAAACTATTCAACGCTTTCTAACTATATCATAAATAGGTGATGTCCATAGTCATTTGGAAAATCAAAAATCCATTTTATTTTTCTGTTACCACAAGCCTGATAACAAGGTGAAAGAGACATTTGAAAGCTTCAAGTTTTGTTGGATGAATTTGACAAAGTTAACAGATCACTTGAATTATTTTCATTATGCAAAGTAACTCAGATCATGTTCATGGTACTTAAATTGTGCATTCATTTAAAGGGTGGGGGCTGACTGTAAAAGAGGGAGAAGGAACACTACAACACAAGCTTTTAGTTCCAATATACATGTATAGGTATACATTTGAAATGGTAGTGATATTTAAAGTTTACCAGACGAATATACATTTATTTTGGTTGCTAACTAGGGTTTACTATATAGTAGTGTTATAACTGGTTTCGTATGACTATGTGCACGAAATATTATTATGTCCTGTCTATTAAACTTAGTAGGTAAAATATATAAGAAAACTGGATGACGTCATTATGCAACATCATACATTGTAGAAATACATATTGAGAAAATGTTGTATCTGCGCAACCTGAGCCTAGACCCCTCAAATGCTCGGAGGTGCATCTGATGACGAAGGTCGGACCGGTGTGACAGGATAAGTGTCCAAGTGTCCATGGCAAATTAAATCATAGGATATCTGTCCAAATAACTTCGTAAATGTGTGTTTCTTGTGTGTGTCACGTGTACAAGCAATGTTTCGTGGCATATTTAGTTTAACTTACATTAACTCAAGTTCATTTTATTGAATTAACACACACAAACGTTTATGTCGTAAGAGTGACGTCAAACGCGTCAGTGTGACGTCATGAATGAGTTAAGTGTGTAGTATGAGTAAGTAACTGTTCGTTTGATTGTCCGTATGCATGTGTATATGTATGTATGTATGTATGTGTGTATGTGTGTCTGAGTCTGTATCAAGGCTCGAAAACGGACAAACATGGGATTTTAAAACTGTCCGAATGACGTCACTGCCAATTATCCTTAGCTGGACACTTATCCCTGTCGCAACGGCATACAACTGCAGTGGCGTAGCGTGGTCAGACTGATTGGAGGGGGTGGGGGTGGGAGCACACCTTATGTCTTTTTGTTCGAAAAATGTCCTCTTATATTTAATATGTTTGTCAAATTATTATTTTTATTGTATTTATTTTGTTTATTTTTTAATATAATTGTATTTATTCATGTATTTTTTTTTAATTTATTTTTTTTTTTGGGGGGGGGGGGGGGGTAGGGGGGCGAGGGCCCGTCGCTACACCACTGTACATTACACTCACATATTATTATGAACATGTCAAGATAAGTGATCGGCAAGTTGCATGAATTAAGAGCTTATGTCCAAAAGGCACCAAATCCACTTGTTCAACTTGGGAGAAAAGCAGGTTACTTTGTCCAAGTGTGTACACAAGCCAATGTGAATATGACAATGAAACGTTCCGTATTTTGATATCGGTCGTGACTGTAATTAGTCTTAAAATTTGAATTTCTAGATAGCTACCTAGATTAGTGATGTACTTATATCGTAAACTCAATGTTTATGGTAAGAGGATTTAGCACATTTTGGAACTAAGCTCTCCATAATATGACATTGCATTTTACGCTTGCTCTCTATTTAGCGTTCACGGATGAGCAGAACTCTAATTCAAATTACAAAACATTGTGTACAACCAACATACATTGACGTGTTTTAAAGGGGTAGTTCAGTTTTGGTAGAGAGGGCGCTCGCTGCACATCACAATTTTTTTGTGAGGTAATGAAAAACTGAGTGTCGAATTTGAGAGAACATGCAATTTTAATAGCAGAATAAACTTTATTTGGTCAAAATCGGTCCAGAAACGGCTGAAATATCAATAAATATATCTGATCTTATAATTATTTGGGGCCCAAATAATTAGATGAATTTTTCAAAAAATTAAAAAAATGCATACACTTTTTCAAAAATTTTCAAAAGCGTTTTTTAAATAGTTGTTGATGATCTCTCTATTTAATCATGATTTCAATAAAACATCACATGCATAATTTTGTATGAAAAATGCTTAAAACCAATGCCTTTTTAGAGAGCGCCCTCTTGTGTTTTAATGGCTCTTTTTAAATGATAATGGGCTTTTTACTTAGTCGTTTGTAATTTTGTATACCTTTCGGGCATGGTGGAGTTATAAATATTAATTTATAATATTACTGTCCAGGTTTGGTTACTAAAGTTCAGCCTTACCAAAACTGTACTACCCCTTTAAAATCGATTATTCGATATGATCAAATATCTCAAAACTTGCCTCTCCGAAATACTATACTTAATTTGTATGTGTCTATCTTTATTTATAACTTAAAGGGATAGTTGAGTATTGGTCAAACTTAACTTTAGTAACCAAAACCTGCATCGTTACGGTACAAACTAATAGTTATAACTCCACCATGCTCGAAAGGTATACACAATTACAAACGACTAAGTAAAAACCCTGTTATCATAAAAAAAAAAGAGCCGTTACAACTCAAGAGGGCGCTCTCTAAAAACTCATTGGTTTTAGCCATTTTTTCATCCAAAATGTGCATTTAATGTTTTGTTAAAATAATGATTCAATATAGATATCATCATAAAGACCTATTTAGATTTTTTTCAAAGTAGTATACAAGCATTTTTTGTTATTTTCTAAAAAGTCAAAATGTCTCCCGGCCGGTAGACTTATGAATAAAATATCTTGAAATTAAAATTTTCAACTATGAGAGCATTTGAAAAGGAATGATTCTTATTTTAAATGTTTTATTCGAGGAACTTTCAAATGGAATTAAAACCAACCAATTTTGTGTACCTTTAATGTAGAATAACATAATCCATAATATTCGATTTTCAAAGGCCAATCGACATTTGTTGATTCCCCCTCCGTTTCTGAAATACATTTTGTTAAATATTGTGAGTTTGATTACCCCTCATGTTTACAGTTTTACCTTGTTTGTACGTATGTAATTTCGTATCAGATTGTGGAAATAACTGAATTTAAACTTGAGTTATGAACTATTTATTATACAGTTTACTAACATAATAAAATCATGCTTCCAGATATATTTTATCAACATTTGAAAAACTCTAAGCTACTAAAATAATCCTTCTTCAAGGGGTCTAACAAAATGATTGTAGTACTAGATAATACTTACAAATACGTTCATTTGTAAGTTCCTGAATTCTATTTTATATTAGCAACTATATTAACGCTGTCATGCCAACTATGTTTATGAGCTAGATGCTAAATATCGGTGGAATTATTTTTGGCAACCTAACAATATAATTTCCACAGCTACAAAACAATATCTTGTTCAACAGAAGTGTTATAATAGCAACTATGACAACGCATGTGTGTATCAACAACTCAAAACGATGTATCTTTTCATATTACGGACCACGGTCTAGCAAAAATATGAAGTGGTGCGGAAATGCATAATATATTCAATCGATATTACGTGAAAGCACAATGTGAAAGTGCCACCTCTAACAAAGGCGTTTCTCCATCTATTAGTTGTCCATTTTACCCGTTTATGCAAGGTTATGAAATACGCAATATTTGTAGATATTTATATATATTTGCACAATGGCATACGTGACCAGAATAATAGCAAATATATGGGTACCATTGTCTGCAAAGTAATTGTTTAGTCATTACCTAATGGTACGGTCGGGAAATTATTGAAACTGTGATACTTCACAACTGTCTTTTGTTGACCCTACGTATAACATCGCGAAAAGATTGACAGCTTTGGCATTGGTCATGTTGGCGTAGCGTGGTCGGACTGTTTGTAGAGAAAAAAAAGGGGGGGGGGGGGGGGAGGCGGGCTAAGCTGATATATTTCTTAAAGTGACACAGGTAAAGTGTCTAACTCCACGAAAAATACTTCGAGCTTCCTCGTTTCTCTTCTGCCGTGTTGTTTAGCTTATGGTAACAGAAGAATAAAATAGGGTTCGGTTTTTTCAAATGTCCCTTTAGTATGAAGATAATTATCATTGAAAATGATTATTTCAAAAGTGTTAGCTAACGGTATTGATAAAAAGTACAATTGACGTCGCTGAATACGTCCTGCCAGCGCGCGTGAGAAATTTTCCCGACCCACTGAACTTTGAGCCTAGTGTGCGCAAATTCCATGAATTCCGTACCGTCTGTAGCTGTATACACGGGTGCGGATATCGTCAAGATCAAACGGATGATTATCACTGCAACAAATCTACAACAGACCATCAGTATTTGGTGATAAAATATGAACTCAATATTCGTCTTTTCACTAGGTAAACAGTGTTCGTTTTCTTTCAAACTTTCACAAATCTTTCAATTGTATTTTACAATGATATTGATATAGGATTGAAGTCTCAAATGTCAGTTTGTGCAATATCTGACACTTTACACGGATCACTTTAATGTTCGTATAATTTCCTCGTATGTGTGTCATTTGTGATTCCAAATTATTGGAGGGTGTACCCCGCACTTTTGTCACTGAGTTTTGTTTAGTATAATAACACAAATTTCGAACATCTTAGAATGCATATCAGATTCTAAAACAGAGTCTTCGAGAAATGACAGTGGCATTTATACATGATGTTATGAATTCCTGTCCCAGAGACTCATGCTTAGTTTAGAAGCCGCAGACCCTTTATTGTAACTTATGTTCATTAGTTTACATGATAAGCATAACATGGTAATTATCCCGTAAATTTATTCTATCCACTTTGTACATAGTTCTTTAGTTTTTTACTACTTTGTTTGAAGTGTAGAACTCATATTCATTTGATTTTTGTTTTTGTAAATTCTTGTTGTGCTCAATTTTTACAATGTCCCGATATAAAACATGTATCTGTATCAACCTTGAAAGAATTGTTGTCACCATCAGATCCTCAAAGTACTTCTAACTTCACTCAGTCACATTATACACAATATGTGTTCAATTCGTTTGTATCACGTAAAATAATGATAATGATGTCAATAACAAACTATCATTCATTCATATTAATTGTAGACGTGTCCAACATAATTTTGATGCATTTTCTGTACTTATTATATCATTACGATGCAAGCTTCAATTATTGGTGTTTTGGAAAAATGGCTAAGGGATGAATATTTGCATTATTATTCGTGCAATTTAGATAATTATGCATTTGGGGGATATAATCGAAAACTGGGATGTGAAGGAGGTGTTGGTATTTGTATTCGTCAAGGGGCCGTCAAATATTTTCCAAAACGGATCCCGCCCGACTTCTCTTATTGTTGAGTAAAAGTTGAATGAAGTAAATGTCTTGTAAAACTCACTGTTCGTAGAATGTTGTAACATTACATATTCATAATCACACAGGTTCATTATAAATTGAATGACACGCTTATCAAAACGAATGAAAAGCTTATGAAATTAGCCGAAAAAACCTATAATGTTCACGTGCAACCTCATGTGAACGTACATTAATATAATTATAATGGACTTTTTTTGCTTATGGCGTACTACGGTACTATACTTCGTGAAATTTTGCATTTTGTTTGTGTATGGAGTAAATATGTATTAAATTTGTTGCACGTAAAGAACATAGAAAACCAAGTGTTGTGGTATGATAGTACAATATAAAATGTAAGCATGATATGTTATATTTTCAAACGTGGATTGATTTAGGCATCATAAAGTAAAACACGTAATTACATACGGTCAATGGTGTGATTTAAAAGATATTTTCCTGCCAATTTCGCAAGTAATTTACTGTATAATTTTAATTTCGTCAAATTGAAAACGTCTTTTCCAAAATAATGGCTAGATAAACTACAAGATAGAGCACCGCAAAATAATGATAATGAGAATTTGGTTCAAATATCAGTAGCAGATTCGATAAATATAAATGCTATGAAAGCAAGACATTTTGAAAATTTAGTTCTTATGAAAATGAAACGAACAAAGCCACCATTTTGTTTGTATGGGTAAGACTATTGTGCATTACCAGAGGACTTTATAATGGAATGATGTTTGTTACTTAAGTTGAAACAGATTTCGATTAACAAAATTGAGCAATTTAATTTCAAACTCGTACATGGAAAACTCGTACATAAATACTGTACTCTGAAATAACGTCCCTTATAAGAGGAAAACGAACAAAAAATACCTCGTGAAATATTCAATGATAGATAAAGATTTTAATTGTTGCTAAATTCATTATGACTTTGTACATGTATTTTGTATGTGTTCTACTTGTTATTCTATAGCGTAAATTAACGCTTTTTATATGTGATGATTTGGTCAGCCGCATATAAGGACACCTCCTTTCTGGCTGCATACATCCTAAGCAATTTCCCTTTTGTTTTTTAACGATTTTGTATTCATGTTTGTAAATTGATTATCTGTTTGTGTTTAATTGTGTGATACTTGGTATACTGCCTTTTACCCCGTATGCTTTTTATTGCTGCATTAATACACTATAATACAAACAAACTGAATTGAACTAAACTAAACAATCTGGATATTCCTTCTTAGGTGGACACTCGGCAATTATTTGTTATTTCATAACTTGATCATCTTCTTCTTCTTCTTCTTCCTCGGGTTAATCTGCCTCCTTCAATCCTGAAGATTCTTGCAGATACTGTGTGTGTGTGTGTGTGCATACACAGGGTGCGCAGGTGCTTATTTACAAAGTGCAAGTAAAAGTCTAGTTCGGTATTTACTTGGTTCCTTCCGTCAGGTGGTGACGGAAGGCCTCTACAGATGACGCCAGGACAACCTCTAAAGGAAGGGCATTCCACTGACGGACTGTTCGAGGAAAGTATGACTGCTGATGTTGATCAGTTCTGGAATGTGGGATTATGTAGCAGAACAGTCGTGTAGCTCTTGAGACGGTGGATTTCTCTTCTCTTCTGAAGTGAGACCCATCCAAGCTGGCTCAGCATATCTGTGACACTACTGGTGTTGTGGTAGCGATTCAGCACATACCTAGCTGCTCGTCTCTGGACCATCTCCAACTGTTGTATGCATCCCACTGTGTACGGGTCCCAGACGGTGCATCCATACTCAAGGAGAGGGCGTACAAGAGCCTGGTATGCTGTTGTCTTGAGTTGGGTTGAATGCACTCGCACGTTTCGTATGAGAATTGCTAGGGTGTTGTTTGCCTTCTGACAGATGTTTGAGATGTGTTGTTTCCAGTTGAGGTCAGAGGTGATGGTAACTCCAAGATATTTGGCCGTTGGCACAGAATCCAGAGTTTCACCGTTCAGGGAGTACTGATGAATGAATCTGGTCTTCTTCCTGGTGACTGTTATTGCGTGGCATTTCCTTGGATTGAGTTCCATCATCCATTTCCTTGACCAGCTACTAAGGGTGTCCAGGTCTTGTTGGAGCAGCGTAGCATCTTCTGGCGCCTGGATGGTAAGGTACATAATGGCATCATCTGCAAACAGTCTAGCTTTGGAGGAGAGTTGGTCAGGTAGGTCGTTTATGTAGAAGAGAAAGAGGCAAGGTCCCAGCACAGATCCTTGGGGTACACCTGACCTGACTTCTACATCAGATGAGGTACATCCATCCAAGACAACTTGTTGTTTCCTGTTGTGGAGAAAGCTGGAAATGCAGTTGATGTTTCTGCCTCGAACTCCGTAGAAATCCATCTTCTGGAGAAGCCTCTTGTGGCCTACCTTGCTGAAGTCGGTGATGATTACGTCAGTTTGCTTGTTTTCCTCCATGTTGTTCAAAAGGTCACTGATGAAGTTGGAGTTCACATGACTTCTTTGCCCGAAACCCGTGTTGCAGAGGGTAGAGGATGTCATTCCTACTGGCGTGAGTCATGATGCTGCTTGCAATGATATGTTCCATCATTTTGCATGCGATGCATGTAAGGGAAATGGGGCGATAGTTCCCAGGATCCGTTTTGTCTCCGTCCTTGAATATAGGAACCACATTTGCAAGGCGCCAATCATCTGGTACTTCACCTGTCTCGTAGGAGAGCTGGAATATTGAACACAGAGATGGAGCTACGACGCTCGAGAGCTTGTGCATTACCATTGCCGGGATCCCATCAGGTCCGGGAGCCTTCCCAACTTTGAGTTTCTCCAACATCCTAGTGATTCCCTCAGTTGTGATATGGATTTCAGGCATGGCATCGAAGGGGGAGACATCTGGAAGTAGGTCAGCAGGTGGGTCTGTCTCATGGTGAAGACTGACTTGAACTGGTTGTTTAGTGCTTCTGCTTTGGCCTTCGGGCTTGTCACATTTAGGTTGTCTGTCTTCAGCACAGGAATTCCGCTACGGTCTGTTTTGTTATTCTTCACAAATCTCCAGAACTTTCTCATTCCCTCATACTGGTTTGAGTCATCATCAGATGTGAAGATAGATTCAAGGTGGTTCCAGTATGCTTGACGTGCTTCTGATTGGATTCTGTGTTTCAGTTCAAGCAGTTCGTCCTCCAAAAGGAGAGGAACAGGGTTTTGTTCCTTCTTCATCCGGCTGGCTTTCTTGTGCAGTCTATCCCTTCTCTTCATCATCATCATCATCATCATCATAATCATCATCATCATAATTATGATCATTGCTGTATCAGAATTTTTATAATTACATCCATAAGAGATAATGACCCATGCAAAAGATGCACATTAAAAAAAAATGATTACTCATTGTACTAAAATAGTATCTTCATTTAACACCAGTGGCGTTGCTATGGTCAACCATGACGCCGGAAATATATAGGTCACATTTGTTGTAAGGATTGTAAACCTGAAGTCAGTGAAGATTGAATTCATTATGACATTGGTACATTGTCTCTTAGTTATTTGACACGTGACAAAGCGAGCGAGCACAGTCTGTTGGAGGGTCCAAGGTTGGAACTAAAAAGCGAGGAACTTTGCGCACGACCAACCGATTTTCATACTCTGCGCATGTACGTGTACGATGTAGCAGCGTATAGTGCGTCAACTCACGATCATCAAGCTAACAACACACAACCCTGTAGTATCCAGAGATTAGTCATAATATGCGCATGTGCGTACGTGAGGTTTATTGGAAACAACCAATCACGATCTTCGAGGGGAAAGCGCACAGCCCTTCAAATTTGCTATCACTCAAGTTGTGACCACCATTCGTTCCGTTGTTGTGAAAAAGTTTGAGCAATATATACACAGCTATTCGACATACTTGGGAGATCCGTTTTCAAGTTTTGTGATTGAATAATCCTTGGACAATGTGTTTATCTGTGGAGTAAAGATGGACCGATGTTCTCCTTTTAGCTGGGTAAGAACATGAACTAATTGCTTTGTAGGAAAACTAACATTGAGTTATAGAAATACATGTTATTACTTCTGTCTTCTTTGTGAGAATTTATGTAGGATTCCATGCAATGTTAAAGGGACTTAGTAACATTGTCCAAATCCTCAAAATAAAAATTTAATTCTAGCGGTTCCTTCATACCTAGTTGTATTCGTATTAACAATAAAATCATGGGACCGGTTTCAGTTTTTCAAATTTCCCTTTCGTTACAAAGATATGTTCCGTCGAAATATTCAGATAAGGAAAACTCCCCCGGAGTTTTGACACCGTAACTGACACCGAAAATGCAAAGTGATATTCACTAACTCACTTTGCATTTTCGCTCATTACTTGGCCATGCAATGTCCATTTGACTTGAAATGTTCACACAATACCCTGTGGACATATGAGATAACAACAATATACATTGCATCAACCCTTCATCACTTTTGGCACATGTCAACAAAGTTACTAGATCCCTTGAAGGATATTTCGCCTATCTCTCTGTTTTTGTTTGGTTGTATTTATTGAGTTATTTTTGTCCAATAATTGATTACTTGATTTTTAAAATTATATATTATAGTTATTTCTTCCACTTATTGTAATAATGTAACATTGTAATAATTTTACATCATACTCCCACTCTTTTAATATTCGTAATACCATTTGATTTATTTACTTCATAATGTAGAGAAAGAAATGATCATGGCAATATTAATTTAATGTGATCCAGATGCTACACAATGTGATAAGATGGAGTTAGTTTGTATTGCGTGTTTTGTTTTCCTTTTCAAGGCAATTACCAAATCCTATTTCTTCATAATTTTGTTGCTCATCCATGTCATCACCGTCATCATCATCATCGGTATCGTCATCATTTTTTATCAAAAACTTAATTTAGATGTACATTATCTCATTTACTTAAATTGTGATCATAGTTAAATATGAATTATCGATTATGTTCAGCAATTGTACTTTGATAATTTTCAAACATCCTCTGATAGTGTTTATTACACTTGAAGAATATACAAATGGGTTTAATAATCAACTTAATAACTTTAGTTTAGTTCAAGTTAATGCTCTAGTTTTAATAAGAATGTTGATTCTTTTAAAACACCCGTGTACACTTTTAATAACTTCACATTGTTCTGTTATTGGTGTAACAGACACTTGACATGATTCTGCAGTATCAGTACCTAATTTATTTAATTTCATTAATTATCACATGCTCGCAGTTGATCGTAAAGATACTTATGAGAGGAAGAGGAGTAACCTTGTATGTTTATGAGAAATTGAATGTACAATTTGAGAGGATATTGTGATCTAAGAAATTGAAAACTTGTTTTTGAAAAGAAATTGATAAGTTTAAGAAATGTTTAAAATCAATCCTACAATAATAGTGTTGTTTAATACAAGTATAATTGTAGGATCGATTTAGAGCCCCCCTACCAAATCCCAATGTAGATTAATTTCATGTAAGTTTGGAACATTGTGTTTATATGAAGAGAAAATAAACAATAATATTTAATGGGAGACTTTAATATAAATTTGTTATCAGAAAATACTAATCCTGATAAGCTTTTGAATTTAGTTCATTGTAATTCATGTACTCCTATTATATATTAACCAACACGTATTACTAATACTATTTCTTCCTTCATTATAGTATATGTTCTAATGTGTTTCATAAAAAAAGTTTCAAGTGGCTTACTTTATTCCTAAATATAGCAGATCACCTCCCTAACTTTTGTGTATGTTTCTGATGAAGTTAATAAGGATAATGCATATTGAATAAGAAAGAAACTCCCCGAAACAGTGAATCTTTTAAAACAGACTTAGCACAAGAAAAAAACAAAACAAATGTGTATAACCAATTGAATGCAAATGTTGCTTATGATAAACTTAAAATGAAGTTTTAATTATAATGAAAGTTGTCCAATTGATAAATGTTAGAACGTAAGAACGAATAACAGAAAGCCTTGACTCACAAGAGCAGTTTAAAAACATATTAATTTAAAAGATTATTTATATGAAATGTATATACCTACTGACTAACTCTAATAAATACACAACAAATGGATACAAATTACATCCGTTATAAGAATCTCTCGTAAAATGTATTATTCTGAAAGAGTAAATCAAGCAAAATCAAACATGAAATTGACATGGGATATCTTGAATTTGTTAAATTAATAGAAAAATATTAATTTGGTAAAAGATAACTGTTATATAAATGATAATGTAACAGATCAAGAGAATTATAGCCAATGCATTTACTTCCACGTTTGTTTTAATAGGCCCGAAATCAGCAAATAGACTTGGTGGGATCAATACAGATTGTATCAATTATATTTCTGAACCAACCAATGAATCGCTATTTCTGTACGGTATCCAACAGATCCCACTGAAAAAATAAATGTATCAAAACAATTTAAATCAAGCAAGTCACAAGTTCATGATGGATTGAAGGGATAGTTGAGTTTTGGTAGAGAGGGCGCTAGACTACTTTTTGTTGTTGTGAGGTAATGAAAAACTGAGTGTAAAATTTGAAA
Source organism: Echinarachnius parma (assembly GCA_037951105.1). Lineage (NCBI taxonomy): Eukaryota > Metazoa > Echinodermata > Echinoidea > Clypeasteroida > Echinarachniidae > Echinarachnius > Echinarachnius parma. Next base: position 26,304 of record JBAMJV010007897.1, read on the forward strand.
GAGCATAATATTTAAATAATAAAATCATCTTTGTTTGATCAAAATCGGTTCAGAGACTGCTGAAATATCCATAAATATAACAAATTGTAATAAACCCGGGGCCCCAGGTTTATTAGAGAAATTTGAACCAGCCGTTACAAATTTTTAAAAAATGCTTCCTCTTTTCAAAAAGTTACAAAATAAGTATTTAAATAGTTGTTGGTTATTTCTCTATCTAATCAATATTTCAACAAAGCATCACATGCACAATATTTTATTCAAAATTGTTGAAACCGATGAGTGTTTAGAGAGCGCCCTCTTACGTTTTAACGGCTCTTTTTTAATGATAACATGATCTTTACTACGTCATTTGTAATTTTGTGTTCCTTTCTAGTTATAACTATTAGTTTGTAATGTAATGATGCAGATTTTGGTTACTAAAATTCAGTTTCACCAAAACTCTACTCTTCTTACCAGAACTCAACTATCCCTTTAAGTCCGTATCTTTTTTAACACATAATACATGTAATAGCTTCTCCATTATCTTACATTTATCGTCTTTCTATATCAACAATTATTTGCTGCAATTCTCTAAAAAATGCAAAACTTAATCCAGTGTTTAAAAAGAAAGATCCCCGTGATATTAAGAATTATATGCCCATTTCAAGTCTCCCCTGCATATCAAAAATACTTTTAAAAATAATGTATATGGTCGATTCCAACGAAAAGTGTACACGGCATGTTAAGACCTATTTGATTTTTTTGAAAGGTCCGACAATCTTGATTTTTCTTTGAGTAGATGCATATTTGTGAGACCTTTCGCGCCATACAAAATTTGTGACCACTGCATTTATATTTTTTCTACAGGAGCAAAAAACATGCTCTTTTTGACCACTTTTGGAAAAATCTCTTTAACGTTTTTTTGAGCGGTTAAAATCTTAGAATGAAGACTTGATACGATTTGGTTTATTTTTAAATGGGAAGTTGTTGCATATGTCAGGACTCATTATATGAGTGTTTGTAAGTAACTGGCAATCATGTGATTTTTGGTGATTTTTTACCTAGTGGTAAATTGTAAGCGTTGCCTACGAATACATTTTTTAGCACGCTCAACCTTATTGAAAAATTCGTCACACGATTACAAATTTGTGCTCAACTTAAACCCTCATGTGTCTACTATTGAAATGCATTTCAAACATCCTAGTGTTTTTATTGTATAGCCGCCAGAAACGTCAAAAGCTGAAAAGGCCCGTTTGGTTAACAAAATGCTATTACCTACGTATACACTTCAGCATGTCGTAGCTTCAGTATGTATGTAGATTAGTGAGAGATGGAATATAGCATAACGCTAATATGTGCAAGGGTTTATCATTTTCGAATAATCATTTTAGAAGATATTCATCAAAATGTGTTGCATTCGTTAGTAATTTTAAACAAATTATACGTTACTTACGAATACAAAAATGTCATAGGGAGCTTGATTCCTGCGCTGACATTATTTCAAAGGGCAATATCACGTAGATATTTTGGCTATTTGAAGAAAATGAGCGTGTGATGGTATGAAACAAATTTCCTTTTCAAGCATTATAATTTTCATATTTTGGGGGCATTTATATTACGAGCACACCGGGTTTAAAAATTACGTTTTTTGCCTCATTTAACATTAAACCGTTTTCTCCTCTTTGTTTAACAAGCGTGATCATCATATTAATGAATACATTTATGTGTATGATTCGAAGGGATCCTTTGGCAATAGATTAAAATCAAAATAACGATAGTCAATGCTTTAATAAGAACATTAATGTGACATGTTATCATGGGAACACTCTGTATTCGTAGGTAAAATGTACTCGTAGGTAACAAGACAAAAGTAAACTTTCGGATATTAAAGCCCATTTGGATGTCACAATCAACCTGATAAGTGTGCACTTTCTAAATCCGACCAGATGCTTTCATTATCTTGAGTTTCGACTGAAAATAATCATGATTTATTTATACAAAGTTCCGAATAGATACAAAAATAACGATTTTGTCATTGATTTTTTAACTCGGTTAATAACAAAATAAAATAAAAATGTTTAAAAACCACATGCATCTGATCTTCCACTTTAAACTCAAACTATCTGCCTCAATATGATCGACCCATTCGATCCAAAAGCAATTGCTGTAAAAACATATATCATGCATGTCTGTGTACTATATACGTTGGCGTATGCTCCATGATTTTTTGTCGAACAGTTGTATATAAAACACATTATAAATCGACGTAATCGATTACTTTCATTTGTATTCCAATCACCCGAGAGATTGATTCAGATATGGATATGTATAAAGTAGGTAGAATATCGAAGCACACACCGTTTGACATCTTAAAGGGATCTAGTAACTTTGTTGACATGTGCAAAAAGTGCTGAATGGTTAATACAATGTATAGTGTTGTTATCTTATATGTCCACAGGGTATTGTGTGAAAATTTCAAGTCAAACGGACATTGCATGGCCAAGTAATGAGCGAAAATACAAAGTGATATTGGGTGATATTCACTAACTCACTGCATTCACTTTGTACAGGGATGAAAAACTCGCCCGGAGTTTTTCTTATCTGAATACTTTGATCGTACATATCTTTGTAACGAAAGGGAAATTTGAAAAACCGAAACCTGTCCCGTGATTTTATTATTAATACGAATACAACAAGGTATGAGGGAACCGCTAGAATTAAAATTTTATTTTGAGGATTTGGACAATGTTACTAAGTCCCTTTAATATACCATAAGATGGTTAGAATGATAGTATAAAATGTGGCATCATGTAATACATTGGCTCAATTGGAAAATTTAAATTGAAAAACAATCAATATGTTTCGCCTAACTTTCAGCTAGCGTTTCCCAACCGTACTCTAATTACCTCAGATATATACTTTTTGGAATCTTGGGCAGATAGAAAATTTGATTTTTGTAATATCGCAATTGTGCTTTAGTTACTATATCTATAAGATGATACAGCTCATTAGAATCTTCATTATATAATATTTATATCACATATAACAAGAGCATGTACACTGAAATATTTAAACTGTTAAACAGATTATGATTGTTATAACATTCTATTTAACGGCCATTTCTTTAGTTAAAAAGTAAAATAACAAAATTTAAAACAATGACGATGCCGTGTTGTGATGTTTGCCGTTTGTGCTGCCGTTTGATTGTTGCAGCATTACATAATGTACACAGAAATGTCAAAAATTGACTTCGTTTATAATATTCTCGATAGATATAACGCATACTAAGATAAATATTATCTGTTAACACTTTACAGTAATACTCTGTAGCACAAAAAATGGAAACAATACGAGTTAATCTTAGAAACATTCCAATTAAATTGGAGGGTTCGATTTAAACTAAGTAAGCTGCTGAGATATGCAGGATTGGCCAATGTGTTTCATTAATAATAATATTCAACCTCTTAAGGACATGACAATAGTGCTGTTTGAATTGTTTTTAGGAATTTCAAATGATCCGATGTTGCATTCATCAAACAGATAATTACCACTCATCGTTTGAGCAATCTTTTTTATGTATGTTTGTAATGCATGCAGCTTATCGTAACTTCTATTTTATGTGCACGCTGATGTACACTTTATACAGTGATTCACCCAAATATCAAGACAAATATTATGTACCCTCTCTTTCTCAAATGTGTGTCTATACTTCGCACAAAAAGTTCCGCAATCGAGGTTTGCGCATTAATAACTTTTCTATTACTGTAGGTTATTACCATTGATAAATTTGATATCATTGGAAAGCGTGAATTCTCCCCTTTACATTGATATAACATTTGCTATGAGTATTTCATCATGGAATGTGCATTGCATCCAGATGTAGGGCAAAGTCAAAAGTGAAATGTTGTAAAATGCACTGATTCTGACAACAAAGGGCCTTCCTTTTGTTTGAAGATTAAAATGTGACTTGAATGCCTATTACGTTATTACCATTATAAATTTGGTATCATTGGAAAGCGTGAATCCTCCTCTTTACATTGATATAACATTTGCTATGGATATTTTTTCATGGAATGTGCATTACATCCGAATGTAGGGCAAAGTAAAAAATGAAATGTTGCAAAATGCACTGATTTTGTCAACAGTGTGCATTCCTTTTGTTTAAAGATTAAAACGTGGCTTGAATGCATGACCACCTCACCCCCATTCAAGCCAAGGAAGGCACTCTGTTGACAATCGCTATTTCAGGAACAGTATATATTTACAGATCATAGGTATACACATTGCATTTCGTATAGTCCAAATACAGTAATTAACTTTGCCTACTACAGGTATCTTGACATATATGAACAAAATAATGTTACCTACGAAGTACGAACACACTAGAATATTCGTTTCTGTATTACCTAAATGTATCGTATCCCTAGCAATTCCAGGTTAAACATTTTCTTACAAAATCAATGGTGTGGATACAATCGATCAACATTACGAATTCAAATAGTCGGGTTTAAATGTTCACATTGAATATATATTTTGTTTTGAGGATACCACTTATAATGTCAGTGTACATTTTTAAGAAGTATTTTTTTCACACAATTGATTGTAAGCACATTTGTATGATCGTATCTCACTTAGAACTGACAAGGGACCCCCATATTTCGTGACAGTCACTGTGAATAAAGGTTTTTTGTTACCTACGTATAAAGTATTACATGTTGCCTACGAATACTTATTTTTCACGTACATTGTATATGTGTCATATTTTTGCTCACAAACCTAAATTTGATATTTTTTGAAAGGGTATTTCCCACTCTTTAGAATACTGGAAAATAATTCTGATTCACATCTTATTAAAAAAAATTATGAAAAGTGATACAACCTCATGTTTTTAAGACAGGAAAATTTCAACACACTAATAAAACATTTGAACTTGAAAATTTATAACAGAGTGATGTTTAAGACACAATAATATTATGTGAATGTATTCCATGATTGGCATCTTATAGATGAAATAAAAGCAAATGTTTGCATGTCAAAGCAGATTGATAATCTTCATTCGTAGGCAACGTTAGGAAATGTACCATTAACTTCTCAAGGCCATTACTTGGCCGTTTGGAAAGATAAGTGATGGCACTTTTTGTCTGGTAATGGTTGACATGTCTACTTAACATGTGCAAAGGGATTAAACAATCAAAGCAGTTTGAAATTCGAACCTAAAAATCTGGCCGTGTACACTTTTCGTTGGAATCGACCATATACGCTTTATAACTTCGTATTGATCATGTTGATTTAAATCTGATTTATTCAAATCACTTTGGCTTTAGGAAAATTAATCCTCTGATTTAGAATAAGTGCAAATATATGATACGCAATGGCTAACACAAAAATATTATCTGTTTTATTATGTACTTATCAAAATCCTTTTATACAATTGATCATAACATTGTATAGAAACAAATGTATTATTATGGTATACGTGAGGTCACGCTCACATGGTGTATACATTATTTGTCTCAGAGAAAACAAAATGTAGTCAATAATAATTCCTCATCTTATTTTCTTACAGTAAAATGTGGTGTCCCACAAGGTTCTATTGTATGTCCTTTGCTGTTTTGAGTATACATTAATGACATAACCAATTCAAGCCAACTCTTATAATGTTCTCTCTTTGCTGATGACTAATATTTGTGTTATCATAATGATATAGATACTCTTGTTCATACCCTTAATCTTGAGTTACCCAAATTATCACATTGGAAACGAATTAGTTGATTATCATTGAATATTAACAAAACTAATTGTATTCATTCTGAGCATCCCAATTCTCATTATTTGTATGAACTTAAAGGGGTAGTACAGTTTTGGTAAGGCTGAACTTTAGTAACCAAACCTGGACAGTAACATTATAAACTAATATTTATAACTCCACCATGCTCGAAAGGTATACAAAATTACAAACGACTAAGTAAAAAGCCCGTTATCATTCAAAAAGAGCCATTAAAACACAAGAGGGCGCTTTCTAAAAAGGCATTGGTTTCAACCATTTTTCATACAAAATTATGCATGTGATGTTTTATTGAAATAATGATTAAATAGAGAGATCATCAACAACTATTTAAAAAACACTTTTGAAAATTTTTGAAAAAGTGCAAGCATTTTAAATTTTTTTGTAAAATGGTCTAATTATTTGGGCCCCAAATAATTATAAGATCAGATATATTTATTGATATTTCAGCCGTTTCTGGGTCGATTTTGACCAAATAAAGTTTATTCCGCCTTTAAAATTGCATGTTCTCTCAAATTCGACACTCAGTTTTTCATTACCTCACAACAAAATTGTGATGTGCAGCGCCCTCTCTACCAAAACTAAACTACCCCTTTAAAGGGATAGTTGAGTATTGGTCAAACTTAACTTTAGTAACCAAAACCTGCACCATTACGGTACAAAGTAATACCATGCTCGAAAAGTATACACAATTACAAACGACTAAGTAAAACCCCTGTTATCATTCTAAAAGAGCCGTTACAACTCAAGAGGGCGCTATTTTAAAAAAATCATTGGTTTTAGCCTTTTTTCATACAAAATTGTGCATTTAATGTTTGTTAAAATAATGATTCAATAGAGATATCATCAACGACTTTTTAAAAACCTATTCTGATTTTTTTCAAAGAACATTTTTTGAAATTTTTCTAAAAAGTCTAATGATCGCCCGGTGATTGCCGGTGAAGAACATTTTGAATACAAATATATTTATGGATATTTCAGCCGTTTCTGAACCGATTTTGATCAAATAAAGTTTATTCTGTCATTAAAATTGTATGCTCTTTCGAATTTGACAGTCAGTTTTTCATTATCTCACAACAAAATATCGGGGGGGCACTTCGGGAAATACCAATACTCAACACTACCTTTAATTACGATATTGTGATTGATGGTAGAAGAAGTATTTAAAAAGACAAAATTTAAATGGCGGAGAAAACATCGATGGGGAAACAATTATTGATCTGAGATACGGGGAGGGGGGGGGGGGGGGGGGGGGTGGTGATCGTCAAACATTTTTGAGGGTGCAGTGTCTTTTTCTAAAAAGTCAAGATGTCCACCTACAGGGTAGACTTATAAATACAATATTTGGAAATCAAATGTGACAACTATAAAAGCATTCGAAAGGGAATGATTGTCATTTCACATGTTTTATTCAATGAACTTTCAATTGGAATTGAAACCAACTAATTTAATGTTAAGGGTAATTTCGGGAAGTACCAATACTCAAGTGTACCTTTAAAGGGATCTAGTAACAGTGACAAAATCCATTTAAGTTACCAAGGAATCCATAAACCTTGTTATATTCCGATATAGAAGCATAGGAAAGTTTTCCGGTTTTCCAAATTGTCTCTATTGTTAGAAAAATGTTATCTATTGTAGTGCTCACATTTGTAATTATTCACTGGAAGTTTATAACTGTGTACAAAGTCCCGGGCAAATATCACTATGCATTTTTGCTCACTACTTTGTTATGTAAAAGCCACGTCACATATCAAATCATAACAAAACACATTGTATCAAAAATGTGTCAACAAAGTTACCAGATTCCTATAAGCATGTTGCAGGTTATGATAGTACGCCTTTTGTGTAAACAATGTGAAAATCTTTGTGGCGAATGCAATAAAGACGAACTTAGTGGCTACCTGTCTATAGCAGCCAACCGTCCTACAATGGCTACCAAACTGATCCCCTTCAGAGAAAACATCCTTCCAGAGTGACCACTCCTTTTTTTCCCTTTGGGTGGCTACTAAGCACAGTTTTGACTGTATTTTCAAATTTGTCAATTGATAATAGCTGTGACAAAGCTGTTGAAGTGTAATAGAAGCAGAACAAAATAATATGATGATTCCATCAACCCAAACCCCAAATTAACCTAGCTTGATGATAATTCATGCATGACGTCATAGCTTTGGAAGGCACATTTTGTAAGCTATTACGCAATTACTGTTTTTACTCCAGTGAGCTTTTGGGTTGGCAACATATTCTTCAAAACTGGTAAAGATTTTCATCGCCAGTCAATCATATAATTGTTGCTTCGTTTCTTGTTATAGTTTACGTTGTTATAACTATGTTCTTTTTAAATATGGATTTACATCTTACAGGAGAAATAATCAAACAATATTGCTCGCTTACTTTTATGTTTAGTCTGTTTATACGATGACATAGATAAGACTTTGCAAACATAAGTCTTCTACAATAAAGTCACAAAGTATATGGTTTAAAACAACGTCAAACCCCTCTTGGGCAACTTACAAAGAATGCGTGTAACTTGGTCAGCTATATCAATTAGCTATGTGTATTTTATATTTGTATTTAAGTCTTTTTTTCCCGGGGGGGGGGGGGGCACATTGCTTTGTTTGTTTATTTCATTATCAAACAAACTAATGTGAAATTGTGAAATCCAACGCAAAAAGTATTTTTTTTAGAATAAAGTCGCCGAGTAAGTCAAGTACTCAACATACCTATTTGGTAACTAGGACGAATACTAGTTAAAATGGCATTGAGTAACCATGCGTTTGTCACAAAAATATATCGCCCGACGTACGAAACAAACTTATAGGTCCTCAGAGAAATACCTTCAGAGTTGATCATTTTGTACCTTCATTTCGTCCTTTGAGGAAGAGAAGAACGTTAAGTCACCTTTTGCACTTCCGAAAGCCATGCTTAAAGTTTGAAATCCAAATATAAACCAATGATTAGCTCTCTTTCAATATGCAAATAAACAGTACCAAAATCAGCCGTCTGAAAATGTTGCATAACGCGTGGGGAAAGTTTTGTTAGTCAACCTGCAAGATGGTAACTTAAAGGAGAATTCCGGACGAGTTAAAAACAATATAGTATATTGGAAATAAATCTAGGGATGTGCTTGAATATTTTCAGGATTTGACTCTCTTTGGTTGATTTCTAAGAGATTTTTCTAATGTCATTAACTCTGAGGAAATAATTAAATTTACTGCACACAATCTTGAGACCCTTACGTAGCACCCTCACTTTGCTCAATTTCTTGAGTAGGCTTGAATCCGGTGCCACTGCATTGTGATCACTGCATGTGTCATTCCTAATAGCCGGTCATGCAGAGCCAGCAAATTCAATAACCACGTTTATAGAACTTTGTGTCTATTCGAATTCCAATGAAAGCCAAACGTGTTACAATTTCGGGCAGGCAAGTATTTTCAAACGGTTCAACAATGCAGTCATGCTCAAAGGCATGGTTGAGTGGCGCATCGTGGACTAAACTTTTCATGATCGCGCATTGTATTGGGCCGATCAAAAGAACACATTCGCTGCAATGTAAAAACATAGATAGGCGCATAGTGAGGGTCGCACGTCAAAAATTGGTGCATTGTGGGATAGAACAAGCTCGCTCGCGAATTTGTGTCATTAGAATTTCAAAGCCAATTAGAAGAACCCACAATCATACTTTTTTCATACAAAATTGGTTTATTGACCTAGAATATCTGTCTTTTAATCATTAGAAGCTTGAAATCGTGTGGAAGTCCACTTTAACTCTTTCTCTTTCTGAACCGATTTTGACTATCCGTTACAGATCTTTCTGGGGGTGGTGGTAGGTCTGCTGATTGTTCCCTCGTACCAAGTATGTATTGATGGAGGTAAGTATCAAACGATTTCATATAAGCGTACGGCGCGGGGGGGGGGGGGGGGGGATGGGGGTTAGGGTGACCCCCCCCCCCCCCCCCCCTACCACCAAGATTTATTAACACGGCAGTAATTCGCCCTGGCAAAATACTTTGGGGTAAAATTAGATGAAATAAAATTAAATGTATTGTCAACGGTAATAAATCATTCAATATTCAAGACATTATTTTACAATATACATGACATATTCAGAGTTCAGAGTCCGTGACGCTTACAAAAAATTGAACAACTTTCCAACCCTGCATCTGTTTGTAACCAAACTTGATTGGTAGATGCCCTATATTGGCCTCCATGAGATGCTGGGGTCAAAGGTAACATAAGTAGGTCAAAGGTCAAATGAGGTCAAATGTGAACGTTTTGGGGTTAGAGTCTATTAGGGTCGATAACTTTCCAACCCTGCATCTATTTGTAACCAAACTTGATTGGTAGATGCCCTATATTGGCCTCCATGATATGCTGGGGTCAAAGGTCACATAAGTAGGTCAAAGGTCAAATTAGGTCCAATGTGAAAGTATATCTGCAAGACTCTATAATGGTCAATAATTTTCCAACCCTGCATCTGTTTGTAACCAAACTTCATTGGCATGAATGTGCGCAATTGGGCGAGACACATTACGGCTATCGCCTTGTGTTAAGATTAATGATCAACAAAACAAATGATAAAATACAGGCTGATTGCTGTGTATCAATATATACTTCGTTTATCAACCTCTTGTTAAGCAAAGGTTATCCCGTTTACTGTGCTTAGATTGCTATGAGTATGTATACGACATTATTTTATGGACCGTATACATAATTATTATGTAAAATATAAGTGAGGCCTTAACTGAACTGTCGTATTGATAATCTATATGTGTTGATGTTTAAAATGCAACAAACGAATCTGAAGGCAATTTTGATGTACTGCTAATAATGTAGCGCCCGAGCCAGCCCCTCCATACTACATATCTTGGTACAACATCAATTCATCGCACAGTGGACATATATATATGCCACGCAGATTTACAAGATCCTTTTAACCCTTTCGCCCGAATATTTAGCTCCGGAGCCTGCGCCCTCCTACTACACCTCTTGGTACAACACCGACACACCTGCTGACGGCACGGACACGGAGAACCTAGCATCGGTGCAAGCGGTAAGAAACAACATTTAATAATTATGTAACTTTTACAAGATTATCTATACATTAATTATAATAATAATAATATTAATAATAATAATTATAATACTAATACTAATAATACTACTACTACTAATAATAATGACAATAATAATAATTATTATAAAAAATAATGATAATGATATTAACAAAGACGCTAAAAGCATGTCTTCCTGAACAAAGGTCGTTCCGAAACGGCTGACATAATTATCCACAAATTATGGTCGCGCGTGTTGACTTACTTTTAACTGATGTAACGTTCAATATCATTAACAAACTTCATGTTTGTAAACTTAGGAGAAAACATAGTGGTTAACATAATTATTATAAACATAATACATTTTGAACGAAAAGGATTGAACAGCTGCCTGCATAGCGCCCTCTTGTGTTAACCACTAACATACATTACGAACACAATTATTCGAATACAGTAGTCGTTAAGATGTCTTTTTCCATATGAGTATGGCAGTTTATCAGTTTTGACTGATAATACGCAAGCTGTAGCCACATGATGACATTTAACAAGAACTTTCATTGTTTCCATTTTAAGGTTGAACAAACAATTCGCAATGTCCTCGATCTAATTGCTTAATTCATCGGTTTGTGTATTAGCGACTGCCAGAGTGTGATAGGTTAGAAGTCTTTTTGTCCAATCACCCAATCGATTAATAGTTTTTTTTTCTTTTCACAATCTCCTCGATCCAACACCTTGATCCGTCGTTTTGTGCATCACTAACTGTCAGCTGTGGGTTTATCGACCTCGAAATGCTTTGTTATAACAATAATTGTATACATTTATAATTTGTTCAAAATGTCCTCGATTCAACAGCTTGATCCGTCTGTTTGTGCATCACCGACCGCCGTCGAGTGTCGTGTTCGAATCTCTCAACGGACCGTGGCTCAAGCTGCTCAAGTTCTGGCGCAGACCTGCGTCGACGCGGCAAATGGACTAGTCTGCAATGACGGGTCTCAGCCAGCCGGCGAGACATGCTTCGACTACGAGATCAGATTCCAGTGCCCACCTGCCCCAGGTGATTTTTTCTGTTTTGTTTTGTTTTGTTTTTTGTTTATTTAATTTATCATTGTAACGCCTGCGGCTTTCATCTATAATTGTTTTCCACCCGCAGAGCCATGAACAAAATAACAGATCATACGTTATGGCATTTTAAAAAGGGAAACGAATTAACCTTTGACAATTTTACAGATAATACAGCAGTTCGAAAACAAATCTATCAATTAATAATAAACAACTAAGAACACTATTATACTGATCTAGATGTGATAGCTTCTTTTTAATTTTGTTTTAAAGGGACTTAGTAACATTGTCCAAATCATACAAATTTACTCGGAAGTCTAGTAGTTCTCTCATACATTATCATATTCATATTAACAATAAATCACGGGACAGGTTTCGGTTTCCAAATTTCCATTTCGTTCGAAATATATTTACGATTGAAGCGTGTCCGTATGTAATTGTCTACGGGATAATATCAGCCGTGTTCAAAGCAAGTGTAATGAATGATTGAATATCACTTTGCTTTTTTGCTCATGACTCAGCCAAAAAACATCCAATTAACGTGACATTTTCACACATTACATTGTTGGCATGTCAGATCACTCCAATATGCATTTTATTAATCACTCATCACTTTTTTGCACACGTCTACAAAGTTACTAGATCCCTTTACGAGATTAACGTCAATTGTAATTCTCAAATTTGTTGGTAGGCTATTAAAAAGGAGTGGCATAGAAAGGGTAAACACAACTCGGGGGTGGGGCGGTAAGAAGTCGATTAACTCGAAGAGGAATGGAGGATATAAATATCCTGACCATACGAGGGTGCAGTGGCGTAGCGTGGTCGGACTGATTGGGGGGGGGGGGGGGGGGGGGGGCACGCAACATTTTTTTTTTTGGGGGGCACACCTTATGTATTTTTTGTTTTGTCAAAAAATGGCCCCTTATGTTTTCTATTGTTTTTTCAAAATTATTGGGGGGCACAGGCCCCCCCCCCCCGTGCCCCCCGTAGCTACGCCACTGCGAGGGTGTATGCTCGGAGATAATCACCCTAGTCACACCGACAAGACCAAACCCAAGCCGACACAATTGCACACAAATACTGGGCCGTTTGGGGTCACTGGGATTCAGTGGCTGGCGAAAGTCAGTTTTGACTTTTGAGGTAGCAATAGTAACGTACACTCTCGTCTCCTGGTGGTCGGTATTCAGTGTCCGAATTTAGTATGAATTTGCAATAAAGATAAACAACCAGACCAAACCAAAACTGACGCCAGATCCATCATTGATGGGTTTGATGAGGTTGGGTTCAGAGTCCCAAGTTTGACGAAATGGATCATTTCTAGCATTATTCAACCTAGTCAAAATAGTCTTCACTCTTATTGTTTTGGTTGCGTAACTATCAGTTTTTTTTTATTTTGCAGGCGCCCTTCCTGCTCCGACCTATCAGTGGGAGTTTGACGGGCGTGCGACTGCGGCCGACCCAGTACCGTACGACTGCTCTCGCGTCAACAAGCTGACCTCCACCATCTACAGTGGCAACGTCGGAGTGAGCGACGGCGTCCTGAACCCAGCGACTAGCAGCACCTTCATGCTGACCGAAGGCCCCCCCTCTTCCAGGCACAGCTGCGCTATTCGCCAGACCAGATCCGGCCAGGCTAAACTTGGCGACTTCACGGGTAGATGTGTTTCTGACCCCGATTGTTGCACAGACGTAAGTTCAGCCCGACGCACCCAGAGCCGACCCCACACGATCCGACTGGTTTTCAATCAGGGTAGAGTTGGGCAAGATCAGTCGGAGCCGATTCAACATGTTATGCTCGGCGTAGACAGAGCCGACTCGACCCGATCCGACTGGTTTTCAGGCTGATTAACTCAGTATGTGCTGCCTCAGGACTCCAACTGAAAACTAGTCGGATCGGGTCGAATCGGGTCTGTGTGCGGAGGGCTTTAAAGGGTTCCATCATACCTTGTTCGTATTAACAATAAAATCATGGGACCGGTTTTGGTTTTTCAAATTTCCCTTTCGTTACAAAGATATGTACGATTGAAGTATTCAGATAAGAAAAACTCAGGTGGAGTTTTGAAACCGTGTACAAAGTGAGTGCAGTGAGTTAGTGAATATCACTTTGCATTTTCGCTCATTACTTGGCCATGCAATGTCCATTTGACTTGAAATTTTCACACAATACCCTGTGGACATATGAGATAACAACAATATACATTGCATCAACCCTTCATCACTTTTTGCACATGTCAACAAAGTTACTAGATCCCTTTAAGCCCGGCGCAGACAGAGCCGACTCGACCCGATCCGATTGGATAGCATTATATTATAGCAAACATGCTATACTTAACCCTTAAAAGCATAGTTGAGTTTTGGTAAAGAGAGTACAGTTTTGGTAAGACTGAATTTTAGTAACCAAAACCTGCATCAATACATTACAAGCTAATATTTATAACTCCACCATGCCAGAAATAAATACAAATTTCACAAATGACTAAGTAAAAAGCCTGTTATCATTAAGAAAGGAGCCGTTAAATCTCATTTTAAATACAATAATATTTTGCATGTGATGTTTTGTTAAAATAGTGATTAGAAAGAGATATAATCAACTACTATTTAAAAACCTCTTTTGTATATTTTTGAAAAGAGAAAGCATCTTTTTAATTTTTGTAACGGCTGGTTAAAAATTATCGAATAATTGTGGGGCCACACAAATATTACAAATGGTTATGTGTATGCATATTTCAGCCATTTCTGGACGGATTTAAATTTAAAAAAAGTTTATTCTCTCATTAAAATTGTATGTACTTTCGAATTCGACATTAAGGGTGGTATTGTAATATTTGTCCTAAATATCTTCCTAAGTTCTTGCCTAAGTCAGAAAGTTAGGAAGTGCTTAGGAAGTGCAAAATTGGTATTCCAATATGTTGAATTATGCAAATTAGTACGCTTTTGGCCACGCTCACAAGGCAGCTGTGAGCCAATGACTGATGTTGTTTCATTTACAAGCATCCAATCAGAAAGGAGGAGGAAGCCATATAAACTATCATTAAAGACATTTTGCGTAAATCAGGGGGGTGTCCAGGGGGGTGTCACTGCTGCCAGAGTGCCGCGATTTTTGCTCACCGGAAGAGCCTACAACTGGTTGCATTATGGGCTACTTGGAAACTAAAGTAAACCAATCACAGAGCAGTTCATACGCGTCGTCACCGGATCGAGGTCAATAAAACAATTTCATATGCATACGTCACCATGGATCCCATTGTTCATAAGCGTGATACAAATCTAGGACAGTGCGCAGGAAAATAGGCGCGATAGTCTACGCACTGCATAGCATGATGATTGGTCAAGTATTTCTAGGTCACTACGCGATCACGTAGAGAAGTAGGCTACGGGAGCTTCAAAAATCGGTTCACTCCGCCATGTTGCCCATGTACAAAATCTATGGGACACGTGACTTGCGCGCGTTAAGTGAGCCTTCTAGTTATAAACGGGTTGGTTTGTTTATTCATACTTCTATGGCGTAAATGCCGGGGAAATGCGCTTGCTCTATTGTCTTTGATCTGCGCCATGGAAGTGCAGTGCGCGCTAAATTTATCTGCGCTTATGTAACGGCCACTGGTTTTGTAGGTCATGCTATGTTTTGTACACAACAAAATGTAATGGGAGTTAGGGAAGGGGTCGGGCTTTCCTAAATACTTTCCTAGAAATTCCTTGCTAAGTGCATTTTAGAATACCAATTTTTCCTAAGTCGCTAATTTGCATAAATTCTTGCCTAAAGTTAGGAAGAAAGTTAGGAAGTGACTTAGGAAGATATTTAGGAAGGATATTGGAATAATGCACTTAGGACAAAATAGCGTGCTTACGATCCTGGACCGTGAGTTAGTGGACGGTAAAATGTTTACGGTCGAGTCAGGTGACCCGACCATACATCGCGCGAAAACTGTTCACCAAAAATTAGTCGACCGTAAGGCATTACGTCATACATGCGCAGAACAGATGCGCACTCGTATTTTACGGTCGACCGTGCTGACGGTCCAGGATCGTAAGCACGCTTTTCTTGACTTAGGACGAAATTCTGACTTAGGACAAATTTTAGAATACCACCCTTAGTTTTTCATTATCTCACACAAAATTGTTTTGTGTAGCGCCCTCTTTACCAAAACTCAAAAAAAAAAAAACCACCGGAGGTGGGGGTGGGGGCATTTTGCCCTCTAAGATCTCGGTCGTAAAACTGCCAATCGCCGCGAAATGGGCACGAATGTCAAGTGAAGTGTATACAATACTGGTAACTTTTGTTTGAATTAACTGATTTGCATATTTATGGCAATTTATGCAAATAAGGTCAAGAAATTCCTATTTTTACCCATAAATCATATATACTTTATAATTAAACATTGGTTTTCACTACATAATATTCTTTAGACCATCTGTTTGGAAGAGCCAGGTGATCTGATAATTTATTATGTATTTCTTGTTTCTTTTTTTAAAAACATTTTATACTATACATTTTATTGTTTTTGTTGTTGACATGCATAGACAAAAGGTCACTTGACGTTTTACCGGTGGGTCAGATTTTCGAGAAAAAAAAAATGTTTTAACCCATTCCCTACGAGTTAGTTTCTGAGATCCCCATAGATTTTGCACAAAACCCGTTCCCGTAGCCAAGGGGTTAAATGATGCCCAATACTCGAAAAAACAAACAAAAATAACCAAGCGGTGGGGCGTCATGTTTATGCGTTCCAGAGCAATACAAGCAACAAATAGCGGAGGGGAGGGGGCAAAATGGTCCCCGGCCTTATTTGGGTTTAGCTGCTTTACTCAACTTCCCGGACGAGGTGCAAGACTGAGACGTCCCCAAGCCTGTCCGCGTATTTAAGGCGATAATACTACTGGCAATCTTGGTAGCTTGTCTCAGAATCATAACTGCGATCCAGGGGGTATATTCTGAAAATCGTCTTATCTTTTGTATTATCTTTTGTCATAAGTCCATAAGATAATACACCGCTAAAATTGTCATAAATCTGTATTCTGAAAATTGTCTTAAGGGCATCACATCTTTCCCTGACCACGCCCATTAGTGCTGAGTTAAAGGTACTTCAGATTCGTCAAATCAGATGCGCGGCGCCATCTTAAGTACACGTTGCGCACGGTGCGTGATGCACGTTAGCTCAGTGTCATGCGGTGCGCGCAAACTGGCCCAGTTCAAAATGGCGACCCGCTGAGTAGCATCCCCACGCTTGATGCCCTTTAACCAATCAAAATTGTTGTTACAAAATGTTTATATGCCCTCTCAGCCAATCAAAGTGGGTTAAATTGCGTATGCGTCGCATTTTCTTTAAATGCGCGCATCTAACTTGCTTTGCGCACACGTAGAAATTTCAATCAAAGTTCAAGAAATTTATATATTTTGGTCAAAGAGTATTTTTGTAAGAATGGGATTTTCATATGGTAAGATTTTCAATGGAATTTTCTCCCCCTCACTCTTATTTTCTAACTTTTTCGCACGTACACACACCTATACACACAACAAACATAGGGAGCTCTTTAAAATCTCAAATAATTGTCTTTAAATATGTTTAAACAAGATATAACAAAAGGGAAATACTGCCCCATAGCTGTCTCGACATAATGAGTAGAATTTATGATAATTTCATGATGAGATGAAAGATAAGAGAGTTTTCAGAATACACATTTTCCACCTCTGCTTGCGCGAACGCGCTTATCAATAATGCGTGGCAAGGCGCGCCAGCTAATAAAGGTTAACAAACTTTCAGAGAAAATACAAAAGATATGAGAGTTTTCAGAATACCGGTTTTGTCATAAGCCTAAGATAATACGATATTAGGGAAAAGACGATTTTCAGAATACACCCCCAGAGTCTTAACTAAAGGCTAGCTAGACCCTAATTTCAACCTCGGAGGGTGCGGCACGCATGGGTCGCCTCACCGTTTTGATTGATGTCAGACTATAATTTGGATATATTTTATTTTTGGATTATATATTATTTGTGAGGATATTGAATTGGATTAGGATCATTTTATATTCACGATCGCGTACCGACAGCAAGCATTTTGGGCTCATTTTGTTTATGATTGCACCTCGCTATAGCACATCACCGCTTTGTATATTATTGTATCTATTATTGAATCCCCCGCCAAAAGGACCCGTGGTCTTTTATGGTGGGGTCATCAGCCGGGAAAATGATTTTCTCGGCTCTCTCTGACCCTGGAGGGAGTACACTCTTAAGAAATAGAAACAATTCTCATCGTTTTGAGAGAGTAGGTCGACCAACAAAGAGAGGTCGAGAAGGAAGTCTCAATGATAACGTGGAAAACTTGAATCTTAGAAAAGACTCGTCATCTGACATGTCTGACCAAGAGCATGATGCCCCATTCATGACACCAAGGGCACATACAAAGAGTTTTTATTTAAAACTGTTTATCGTACCGATAGATTAAAAAAGTCACTACGCAACATCAATTTGATTCGCATTGCGAAAGATATTCAGACAATTGGTGGTACAAGCCCTGAGTTCATTAAGCCTGTCAGATCGGGTATTCTAGTTCAATGTTTTCACGTGAAACAGTACAATTTGTTGTTGGGCATCCAAACGCTGGGAAACACCCCTGTCAAAATACAAAAAGGTATTCACCAGATAAGGGGGGTAATCTCGGGAGTACCGAGCGACATGAGCGAAGGGGATATTCAAGGAGAACTAAATAGACAAAAAGTAGTGGGAGTAAAGAGAATTAAGAGGAAACAGCAAAATAAAGATGAGGCAAGTGCAAATATATTGAATGGATACCAACACGAAGTGTAATTATCTCTTTTGGTAGCACTGTCTTGCCCGACGAGGTATCACTGTGCTGTCAGAAATTCAGAGTGAGAGAATATATCCTCCCTGTAGTACGATGTTACAAATGTCAACGGTATGGTCATGTGTCTCACCAATGTAGATCCAAAAATAGATGTGTACGTTGTAGCGGCCCACATACTTTTGATGAGTGCCCTCAGAAAAAAGTACATAAATGCGCATATTGCGGCAAAAACCACTCGGCTGCCTACAATGGTTGCGAAGAAGCAAAAAAGCGAAAGAGGTACAGAAAATTAAAGTTCAATCTAAAGTTTCCTATGCCCAGGCAGCAAAGCAATTGCTTGAAAAGAGGTCGGAAAAGACGACCAACCCCACAGTTACAAAGTACCACAGGTGAGCAAGGGAAAGGGTGCTCCCCCTCAACACCCCACCCCATCTGTCCCCCCTGCTGCGGTTGAAGACCGAGCCCCTGGGCCCTCTCAGCAGACTCAGCAGCCAGCTGACGTCATTGTGGAACCAGCTCAAGAGAAAACAGCCAATTTGTTAACTTTGGCCTCAGATGAAGAAGTGATACAATTTATTTTTAAGTTAGTATCGGGTTTCTTAGAAGAAAGACCACAAGAAGATAGCCTTAGAATAATTAGGTCAGTCGTAGATAAGCTATTTTATGCATTAAAACGAGGAACTCAAGATTGTGATACTTAATTTAATTATGACCGTCCTCCTCATCCTCCAGTGGAACGCGCAGGGCATGCACGGCCATAGTGGAGAATTAATTAATTATTTAAACTCTCAAGAAAAAGTTTCATATAATTTGTATTCAGTAAACTTGGTATGAGGGGAATATTATAATTGATATTCCAAATTATACATGTTTTTTGTAAGAATAGAATTAATAAACGTAGAGGTGGATGTGCTATATATATACATACTTCTATCTAGTATGAGTATGTGGAAATTGAAACAGACATATAAATGCAATTAGTAAATATACACTATGGAGATACTCATTTAGCAGTCGTAAATTATTATAATCCATGTAATGATAACGATATTTTGGATACTTTGGTTAAAAATGTTAAGAATAAAGAAAAATTATTTATAGTGGGAGATTTTAATTCCCATAATTGTTTATGGGGGAGTGAAAAAATTGATAAAAATGGACGATTAATTGAAGATTTTTTGTTGAAACAGATTTTGGTTATTTTAAACGATGGATCTGGTACACGTTTGGACCCCATTTCGGGGAGAACGTCATGTTTAGACTTATCTTTGATCTCATCGGGGATAGCCAGTAAGTGTACTTGGTCAGTCTTCGCAGACAAGTTTGGAAGTGACCACTTCCCAGTCTGCATTCAATATAGTGTTAATAATATTGAAAAGGAAAAAAAAAAGAAAATCAACATTTTAGGTAGTCCTTTAAGGATGGATTGGACAGCCTTTCATAGATTGAGTGAAGAAAGGATGAATATTGAAACATTATATGATGATGATGTAAATGTAGTTTATGCGAACTTTATGGAATGTTTATATGAAATATTAAATGAGTTATTAAGTAGTAAGAAAGGAAAAGGTTGTAATGCAGTCCTGTGGTGGACAGAAGAATGTAATGTAAAGATAAAAGCAAGAAATAAAGAAAATAATAAATTTATGAAATTTTGGAGTGTAGAAAATGTTCAATTATATAAAGATAAGAACAAAGAAGCGCAGTGGACTATACGGCAGGCAAAACGAACCTTTTGGTTAAATTATCTTATGAAATTGAATCGTTTTACATCTGTTTCGGAATTATGGAATTTTATTCGAATGTTAAATGGTAATATAGGGAAGAAAGTTAAACAAATGTCAGTAATATATAAAGGAGAACAGGTGATAGTAAATGACCAGGATAAAGCTAATGAGTTTGGAGAGTATTTTACATCCGTTGGAAACTAAGTTAATGGTCATAAGACTTAGAAGAGAGAAGTGCTTGAAGCTTTTAAACAATTTGATGTTGAGGAAAGTTATAATAATACTTTTGAATTGGTAATAAATGAACCATTCACAATGTTGGAGTTAGAAAAGACTTTGAAGGAGAACAAAGTATCGGCTCCTGGGGAAGATGGCATAACTCATGAAATATATCAAAATATGTCCCAAATGGCCAAAAAGGTTTTGTTGAACTTATTTAATAAGATATGGAGTACTGGCATTGTACCAGAACAATGTAAACATGCCATTTTAATTCCTGTATTGAAGTTAAATAAGAATGCTACTAGGACGTCATCCCCCCGACCCATTTCTTTGTTATCTTGTTTTATGAAAATTATGGAGAGTATGGTAAAAGAAAGATTACAATGGTATTTAGAAAAAGTCGAGGCTCTATAGATAATATTGTGCATTTAGAAAATGAGATACAAAGACACTTACGAGTTGGCATGAAAACGCTAGCAGTATTTATTGATTTGGAAAAAGCTTACGATACCCTTTAGACGAAGGGACTCATAGTTAAGCTTAGTAACATAGGCCTTAAAGGAAATATTCTTGTTTTTTAAGGAATTATTTGTTGGATCGTACATTTCAAGTTCAAGTAGGGGATAGCAAATCCCAAATTATGTACCCCAATAATGGCTTAGCCTTACCTCAAGGTAATATTCTTAGTCCTTTATTGTTTAATGTGATGTTGAAGGATATCCCTTCGCTCCCTAGCATTCATAATTTGGTTTACGCAGATGACTGTGTCATATGGAAATCGGATTATGATATAAAGATGAATACGCAATTGATAAAAAATTGCATCAATACCTTGGATTCTTGGTTTTTGTCATGGGGTTTGAAAATGTCTCTAGAGAAAACAGTTCCTGTCCTCTTTTCGAATAAATCAAATTATGATATTAAATTATATTTAAGAGAACATGAACTGCTTCCTCAAAAACAGCATAAGTATCTTGAAGTTATTTTTGATAAACGCCTAACTTGGCGGCCTCATATAGCAGATTTTGCAAATCGGTGTAAACGTAAATTAAATGTAGTCAAAAGTTTAGCTCATGCTAAATGGAGTGGAGATGCTAAAGAACTTTTGATGGTGTATAAATCTTTGATTTTATCAACCATAGATTATGCTTGCGAAGCTTATGACTCAGCGGCACCCAGTATTAGTATTAAAATTCAGTTCAGTTCCAAAGTTTATATGTATGTGCCGGCGCACGCAAAGGGACATATCTCAGAGACCTACAAGTGGAATTAGGAGAGATGCCCTTAGACTTACGAAGAGAAATGTTATGTTGTAGACTTAAACAGCGTATCGAAAGTGTAAAAAATCATCCTCTGAAAGAAGATATTAAAGATTGTTGGCAATTTCATATACATGGAGGTAATAATTCTAGGACAGCCTTTGGACAAAGATCAATGGATTTGATGAATACATTTGATTTTGAAGTTGAGGAGATGATTTGCTCTAGAATCCCTTTTTGGCACTTGAAAGCTCCCTTAATATCAATAGAATTACATGATTATATTTGTAAAAGAGATAATCAATTTAAAAGGCAAGCAACAATATAAATGATAAATACAAAATGGAACAATTATTTGCAAATATATACTGATGGATCCAAATCACCAGAACAGGAGAGTGCAGCCGCCGCCTTCTTCGTCCCTTACTATGATTATTCATCATCTAAAATACTTTCAAATTATACATCCTCTTACAGGGCAGAGATGGCAGCAATTGTGCTCGCCTTAGAATGGTTGTATAATCATCCTAGTTTGTATACTGGGGCAGTTACTTCCTGTAAATGAAATTTTAAATTTGTGTTTACAATTGAAGAATTAAAGGATTTTTGTATTTTTGAATGGATCCCAAGTCATTGTGGACTAAATGATAATGAGATTGTGGATATAGAAGCGAAACGAGGTTTGAAAAAAGAAATAGAAATCGACAATAAATTAGCAAGGTATGAAATAAATAGCATTATAAGGAAACAGATGTATGTTAAATGGCAGAAAAGATGGGAAGGAACTAAATCATTGCTTAAAGATGTGCACAAAAATGTTAAGAGGATATACATGTGTAAATTAAATAATAGACACAATGAAAGTATATTGCATTGTCTAAGAATGGGAAACATTGGTTTAAATGTTAATTTATGTGTACTGAAAAAACACGATACTGGGTATTGCCCTAATTGCGAGGGTATATTTGAAACGATTACACATTTGTTGTGTCAGTGCCCAGAGTATATAGTTCAAAGGTCCATGTTGATGGCTGAAACAGGTTTATATGAAGAAGGAAAAATAATGACTTTGTTAAATTCATTAGAGCGACCTCTCCAACAAGCTCTTGTTCATTATGTAAGAAAAACGGGGAGATTACCCATATAATACTAATAGGTTGGTTTAATTTAATTGAAACTGTTATTGTACGTGTTTGGTACTCGTAAAATTATATGCATGCTCAGACCGGTACAGAGACTGTATAAAGGATATCTATGCAGGCCTCTGAAGATGGTTTGATCATCATATAAATTGTTCTCAAAAGTAATTTGTAATTTTCTTCTGTTGATGTTAATAATTAGTAAATTACCTCATGCACCTTGCACTTTCACTTTCAAAGCCCGAACATGTTTGCTACCTTTGTGTGTTTTTGATTTGATTTGAATTGATTTATAATTTTGTTTTGTTTTTGGTTTCGGATGTAGGTGCAAAATAGAACGAAGGCGACCAGAGTGCATCTCCATGCATCGCGGGGCCTAGACTGATTTGTCAGTTGAGAAGCCTGCTCAATGCACCGAGCCGGGTTGGCCCGATGATGTCTTTAATTTGGTTTTGTTTATTATGGTTTGAAAACGTTTATGCGCCAACATTTTTTTTAATAATAATAATGAAAAATAATAGAATAAAGAAAATAAATGAGAAGAATGAAATAATATTTAGTTATTGGCGAAAATATTCAAATTGAATGAACCGCCAATAAACAATAAACAATCAACAACAACAACAGCCACACCATCAACTTCTCCCTAGTGGATCATCTACAACAAGGATGTCCATGCCAAAGCATTTTCTCAAAAACTGAAGCATATGTGCATGCAAATCTATACTAGCACCGACTGGTATTCTTTCCAGGGAGTGTATAGAGTATGATTGAGCTGATTGATTGATTGATGGTTGGTGTGTATGCGATGACCGAGGTAATTATATTCATTTTATGCAGTGCCCCTTGACTAACAACACAAACAAATAAAAAAAATGCTAGCCTTATTGAAGAATGTGTATCATTATCACACGCTGATCAGGATAAGTATTACAAGTATTATTATTATTAGTATTAGTAGTAGTAGTAGTAGTAGTAGTAGTATTAGTAGTAGTAGTAGTAGTAGTAGTAGTAGTAGTAGTAGTAGTAGTAGTAGTAGTATTAGTAGTAGTAGTAGTAGTAGTAGTAGTAGTAGTAGTAGTAGTAGTAGTTGTAGTAGTAGAAGTATTAGTAGTTGTATCATCATAGTATAATTGTTATAACTATTGCTATTTTTGTAACATTTTCAGGGGTTTACAATTAGTCTATGGATGATACAGTATGCTTCAGACGCAGGTGTCCAAAACAGATATATTGTAACATCAGGAGCTGATGGCGATTTTGATGTAACAAAGAAGGGCTTCTCCATTGAAAGTAAGTTGATTTAACTGGAACAAGGCAATAGTAAAATTGTCAAAATAAACACAGCTAACTCTAGTAGCTAGTTCTAGCAGTTCTTAAGTACCTCGTTTTACAGAAATCATCTTTGAACAGGATGTTGGGTTTTCCGAATTTCTCTGTCCTATTTATTTTATTTAATAAGCACGTTTATATTCATACAAAAATGAAATGCATATTTGAGGTGTTCGGAATCGAAAATCATCGATCATAACATGTATTGTATAAAAGTAAAAATGGAGAAAATAAATCATGGTAATAAGATCGAGATATATGGCCCTGAATTTTGAATTAGAGGGCGCTACACAAAAAAAAAAGTTTGCGAGATAATGAAAAAACCGAGTGT
The DNA here is from genome assembly GCA_037951105.1 of Echinarachnius parma. NCBI lineage: Eukaryota > Metazoa > Echinodermata > Echinoidea > Clypeasteroida > Echinarachniidae > Echinarachnius > Echinarachnius parma. Next base: position 50,991 of record JBAMJV010007897.1, read on the forward strand.
CAAATTCGAAAGAGCATGCAATTTTAATGACAGATAAACTTTATTTGATCAAAATCGGTTCAGAAATGGATGAAATATCCATACACATAACCATTTGTAATAATTGTGGTGCCCCACAATCATGACAATTATTCGATAATTTTCAACCAGCCGTAATTTTTTTTGTAATGCTTCCTGTTTTCAGAAATTTACAAAAGAGGTTTTTAAATAGTTGTTGATTATCTCTCTATTTAATCAATATTTCAACAAAAAATCACATACACAATATTTTATCCCTAAAATTGATCAAACCGATGAGAGAGCTCCCTTTTGAGTTTTAACGGCTCTTTGTGAATGATAACAGGGTTTTTACGTAGTCATTTGTAATGTTGTATTCCTTCCGAGCATGGTGGAGTTATAACTATTAGTTTGTAATATAATGGTGCAGGTTTTTGTTACTAAAATTCAGTTTGACCAAAACTGTACTGTATTTACCAAACCTCAACTATCCCTTTAACCGTTGCAGGTTGCAGTGAGTTCGCTGAATACATACTCCATATACTCCGCTTAAATTAGGAATAGTTCAGTTTTGGTAAATAAAGACTGAACTTTCGTTACCAAAACCTGCACAATAATACATTATAATTCCAAACTAATAGTTATAACTCCACCATGCTCGGAATGTATAACAAATTACAAACGTATGTTAGTTAACATTCGAAATTAGCCATTAAATCACAAGAGGGCTCTTTCTAAACACGTATTGGTTTAAACCGTTTTACTTACAAAGTTGTGAATGTGATGTTTTGTTAAAGTCCAATGCAACTCAAGAATAAAGTTCATCTTACTTTATACATCGTGATATGCTTGTTTATTATACGTAACATTACTCCGACTCAGATTTCTGCTTTGGAAGAAATATGTGAAAACACTATCGGGTACACTACTATTTACGCGAACACTGGAGGCCGCCATTATTATGTGTGTGCGGACTATACGGTCGATGATATGTATTAATGCATTTCAATAACACCAATTCAAACCATTGTCCGAATACTTGTAGATGCTTTGACGAGTCTGCCAATCAGTGAAATGCTTTTTGTTCGGCCCTAAGCACATACGTCAGATATTGCAAAGCATGTCGGGGAATTACAAGAACATGGCCGCTCCCAAGAAACTGTCCGTTAGGGACAGACTTGTTGCCATTTTCCTATTGGCCCGATAAGGACGTGCGCAGTGGCGATGCGCAGTATACCCGATGCAGTTACGTGCTCTGTGTAGCGAAACTACGGCAAAAGTATTGATAGTACCCTAAATTACAACTTCAAATTCTAGTGTTATTTTATAGGATACAATCACATATAAATGTTACAATTATCACAACAATATTTCACCAATATAACAATTAGACTATAATTTCCAGATCCATGGATCTCAGTCAAATAAGAATCGCGATGTGGTATGCATGTGATGGGCCTGGGCAGCGCAGATGCAGTGATGGTGACGTGAAAACCGGACGGATCGGCCGGCCGGGTATAAGCACAAGTGCACTGCTAGCGCTATATATACGGAGTGCATGTATGTGTGCTGATGCCTACGCACGCTGTACCGTGCATACACATACTCGTCCGGCCGGCCGAGCACTGCCACGCGCACCTGTAGTAGACTTGATTCCCAGTCGTTTAGTGATAACTTAATATTGCTCATCGTACTCTAGCTCGTATGAAATAAATTTTGTTTATAGAACCTTTGAAATAAAGTTCAATTCAATTAATGCTTCATATGTTCAGTCTATCTTGCATAATTATATGATAGCTATACAGACATAGCAATGTGCCGATCACTCACAAAGTAAAAAAACCTAAGTATAGTGGGATAGAAATGGCAACGTGCCGGTCAATTCTACAGCATAATCGGTGTATAATGGCAACGTGCCGGTCAATTCTACAGCATGATCGGTGTATAATGGCAACGTGCCGGTCAATTCTACAGCATAGGTGAAATGGCAACGTGCCGATCAATTCTACAGCATAATATGTGTAATGGCAACGTGCCGGTCAATTCTACAGCATAATAGGTGTAATATGGCAACGTGCCGGTCAATGCTACAGCAGAATAGGTGTAATATGGCAACGTGCCGGTCAATTCAACAGCATTATTATATAACAGCTAGGACATAGAGTGCCGGTCACTCACATAGTAAAAACCCAACGTATATAGTGTGCTGTAAATGGCAACGAGCCAGTCATTTTCGGACATGCTGGTAACTTGTATAGTATACCTACTGGTAAATGGCAACGAGCCAGTCATTTTCGGACATGCTGGTAACTTGTATAGTATACCTACTGGGAAATGGCAACGTGCCAGCCAATACACAAAAATGCTCATGCACTAGCTAGCTAACACACACACACACACACACACACACACAATTTTTTATATGACTGACCGGCACGTTGCCATTTTGTATATGACTGACCGGCACGTTGCCATTTGCTATAGGACTGACCGGCACGTTGCCATTTTTATATGACTGACCGACTCGTTGCATTTATAGCCCACTAGTATACTTAGGATTTTTACTTTGTGAATGACATCCTATGTCGTATCATATAATTATGCAACTGCAAAATAGACTGAACATATAAAGCATTCATTGAATTGAACTTTATTTCAAAGGTTCTATAAACTAAATTTATTTCTTCTCTTTTCTTTCAAGAGTACGATGAGCACTATATTGAGTTATCACTAAACTACTGGGAATCAAGTCTACTTTAAATTTAGGTGCGTGAGGCAGTGCTTGGCCGGACGAGTACGTGTATAAATATGCACAGCGTGCTGCGTTGGCTTCAGTACTACACACATGTATGCACAGTACTAGCGCTAACAGAGCTAAAGTGCACGTGCGTCTGTCTGGCCGGCCGGTGTCAGGTCACAATACATATTACAATACAAGCATGTAGTTTGGTTTTCACTGCACCTGCACTGCCCATCGCACACCACATCACACACTCTATTCGCGATTCTTATTTCAGATCTGGATCTGGAAATTATAATTGTTATATGGTGAAATTGTTGTGATGATTGTATCAAATATGTGACTATATCTTATAAAATAACACTAGAATTTGAAGTTGTAATTTAGGGTACTATCAATACTTTTGCTGTAGTTTCGCTACACAGAGCACGTAACTGCATCGGGTATACTGCGCATCGCCACTGCGCACGTCCTTAACGGGCCAATAGGAAAATGGCAACAAGTCTGTCCCTAACGGACAGTATCATCCTTTGCCGCCGTAAGAATTAGTAAAATTTGGGTGTGTTTACACAAGGATTTCATGGGATCCAGTAGGCCAAAATTGCCAAGTTATGTATCAAATCAAATGTCTGTTCACCCTCTAAACGATAATAATACTCGAAAGACATAGTTTCATTGTCCTTTAAAGGGGTAGTTCAGTTTTGGTTGAGAGGGCGCTGCACATCACAATTTGTTGTGAGGTATTGAAAAACTGAGTGTCAAATTTGAGAGAACATGCAATTTTAATGCAGAATAAACTTTATTTGGTCAAAATCGACCCAGAAACGGCTGAAATATCAATAAATATATCTGATCTTATAATTATTTGGGGCCCAAATAATTAGATGATTTTTTCAAAAAATTAAAAAAATGCTTGCACTTTTTCAAAAATTTTCAAAGCGTTTTTTAAATAGTTGTTGATGATTTTTTTTATTTAATCATTATTTCAATAAAACATCACATGCATAATTTTGTATGAAAAATGGTTGAAACCAATGTCTTTTTTATAAAGCGCCCTCTTGTGTTTTAATTGCTCTTTAAAAAAAATGATAACGGGCTTTTTACTTAGTCGTGTGTAATTCTGTATACCTTTCGAGCATGGTGGAGTTGTAACTACTAGTTTATAATGTTACTGTCCAGGTTTGGTTACTAAAGTTCAGCCTTATATACCAAAACCGTACTACCCCTTTAAACTAATTATTAAATAGCGAGATAATCAACAACTATTCAAAAACCTCTTTTGACAACCTTTGAACAAGTGTCAACATTTTCTTTTTCGTTTTCTTTTTTGAATCATTGAATAAAATGTGCGATCCCACATTTGTTTTGATCGGATAGTTTAGTTTTGGTATAGTATATTTATTTATTTATTTATTCAAATATATTTATACAGGATAGCCTGATCAGCAAGGATACTGTTTTTCGTCAGGGTCCTGATATAACATAATACAATATACATAAAACAATAATACATTAATATGATAAATATAAATATAAAAATATGTACAAATAGCATATGACCAGCAGATTCAAGATATACTTTATTAAAATTTTGGACAAAGTTATATTAAAATAGTTTCAATTTATTTCAAATCATAAAAACACAATTAAGTTTCTATATATATATATACAGTCTAAATATACTAATTTCGAATGTTTGTTTTGGTCCCCCGCCTAGATACGTCACCAGCGCAGTTAAGAATGCACTAACTGCGCATGAAATACACAACATTTATTTGCCCCTAATAATATGCACATTCTTCTCTTTCTATGATCCTTCCAGCCGCCAAAAATCGTCAATATAATTTCCTACTCAAGGCAGGTGGGATCATGAACAGAGGTCTAGTTCCCAACTACCCGTCTCCGATCGGACAGTGGGATCACTACATCTTCTCCTATAACGTTTCCACGAACTCAGCTAACATAGCACTCAATGGACAGTGGCTCTACTCCCACGCCTGGTGGGTGGCCACGTACACCAATGTGTACAACGATCTGATCCTGTTTTCCAGGCAAGTCAGTTATGGGACGATGGGGAATGCCCCCACCGACATGGGCCTCAGCAACATGAAGATCTACTACTCAGATTTATCGGCACACGTGGAGCAGCTGTACAATGAAGAGATTGGCGGTAAGCATAAACAACCCGCATATATGCATCCAAGAAAAAGATAGGGTTCAAGAATATTATTTAAATCATATAACTATATAAAAAATAGGAATAGTACAAATATCATTTATTATGATTATAAATATCTACGAATAAGATAGTAATTTGGTGTTTTGATCAAGTGTGCAACCTGTTTGAATAACACGGGTTCAGGAAGAGAAGGGCGCTAAGTGAGTTACTATTTGTATTTGTGTCACAATAATTATATTAACAATTGGGAACCTCGTAGACACCCACTTTAGCTAGGTTTCATCGCATTTGTAAAGAAATATTTGCCACATTAAGAAGTAATTGTTATCTCACTGATCATTTGAGGTGGCATAGAGAAGGCTCTGACCAACAATATGATGGTTTGCTGAACTCAATTTCGCCAAATAATCAACTTTACCATCATCCTGCTCTAATCCAACGGCATAAAAAGGACGTTATATTTCACATACTAATTTACTTCGTCATACATCGACTTTATTGATTGCTTGTGCTTGTTTTATTCAACCCAAACCCCTTCACAGCTCTGTCCGTAAGTTCAGAGGACGACTTGTATATCATATACATGCATCAGTTGAGCGATGTCTCGGATCCCAACCTCGTCATCGAATGTCTCACCCGAGGTCCCGCGCGCTATATCGCCCCCACCGTCAACTGGTACCTGCTGGATCCGGATGATCATAGCTACTTGGAACTGGATCAATCCGGTTTCAACCACTCGCAGTATGACTTTGCCATGTACGACGACTACCGATGGCTGTCCGTAATGCAACTGATTCAGTACGATGGCAACCACACGATCGTATGTGAAGCCACGAACGGTACGACAGAAGCCCGAAGGAGTTCTCAGTTTGAACCAGATAGTAAGTACATGTATAATGAAATATTTCATTTTGGCAGCAATTTTATTTAAATTTCTGATTGTATAACAATACTCCGTATTTGTATAGTTTCCATCACTGTAAATCTGAATTTGCGTTGAAGCCCACTAACAAATACTGTTTTTATTTTGAAAATATCTGCTCTATGTGACCCGTATTTTGGGTCACTCTTATAAGTTGCGATTTTGCACAATTCCGTTTTTTTTCTTCAAATTTTTGAGCCCTCCACAGGCTATTTATTAATCTTCACATAAACAAACAAATCAAATACATGAGCATAAAACAAATCAAATACATGAGCATAAAACAAATTCAAATTAATCTTTCTATACAAACAACAATTGTAGCAACTGCCACTTAACATTAAAATGTCTCTCCATTCCAGATATGCATAACATATATTTTTCATCTTTATAATATTGTAAAACTTTTTTTTTCAATGTATCAAAAAGTGGAACTATTTTATTCAGTTTACAAATAAACATCTGTTGTTTAATTAAAATGACAATACAGTTAAGAGCATCATTTCTCTTATCTTCAAAGCCAAAAATTATGTTTTGTAAATTAAACAAAATTCGAACTTGAGTTCTTTCATAAATCCAATTTGAAGTGTCATTCCAAATCTTTCTACTAATCTCACATTCATAAAAGAAATGTACTATATTTTCAAGTTCTTTTTTACAAAATGAAAATTTTTCATTGTTTACAATTTTCATCCTAAAAAGTTGTTTATTTAAAAATAAGATTCTATTTAAAATCTTATACTGAAAGTATTTCAAACTAATAACTGGAGTAAAACGAAATATCATAACATTATACTTTTGTATTAATACAGATTGTAAATTATAATTCAAATATCGTTCCCACTTTGAACTTATTAGAGACAAACAATTTGTTTCTCCTAAAAGAACTTTATAAATGTATCCACATCCTTTTTTATCATGAATAAAAGTTTTAATATTCCGTTTTTACCTAAGTTTTCTTGCCGCAAATAATTGCACGCATGTCAAGTAAAGTCATAAAATACGATGATAATTTCAACTTTCCGAAAAATTCACTCCTTTGCATATTGATAGTATTTTATGCAAATAAGGTCATACGAAACTAATTTAACCCATATATCATATATTTATGATAGTTAAACTTTGGTTTTCACTAAATATATTCTTCATTTAAAATAATAAAACAACAACAAAATTTGGAACAGCCATGTTATTCCTTCTGTTTTCAATTATTTTCATAAACTTGTATGTATTTCTATGTTTTGTTAACTTATGTAGTTTATTGTTTTTTTGTTGTTGTATTTCTAACTATATTTCAACTATTTTGACCCCCAAGACAAACACCTAAAATGGAAACAAGACCAAATAACCAATGTAATGATATCTCCATATGTTTTGTTTTGTACATAAATCTTTGATATCTCCAAATGTTTTGTTTTGTACACAAATCACAAACAAAAGGCCATGTGACGTCGTAACGGCAGGTCCGATTTTTGACAACTTTGTTTTAGAAGATACGCAAGGCTTCAGAGAAAGAAGTAAAGAAGCGGCTGGGCATCATCTTTATGCATTCCGGATAAATAAGCAATTTTTTGACAGCATATTTCCTCATGACTCTTTTTCTGTAATTCGTCTTCAGATCACGCCTATAACTGGACAGAATGGATCAGCCTCGATTCGCCTGATGATGGCTACGACAACGAAAGTATGGCTATCCTCCGTCAGGTAAATACTTAAATTCCTATATAGGATCTGAAGGGATCTAGTAACATTGTCAAAATATCTAAATCTTACTTGGAACTCCATACGCACTAAGAACTAAGGGAACATTTACGGCGCAAAACGCTGCCCCAATAGCAGCACCCTTAAGGGTGCAATTCTGCACCGCAAATCGGGGAATTGGCACCCTAAGGATGCATGTGTGCACCTCATATGGTGCATACCCTATTTTTGGGTGCAAAATTGCACTCTTAAAGGTGATGCTATTGTTGCAGAGCTTGGCACCCTTATAAGGGTGCAAATTTGAACATTTATTTCTTATCACGGTTATCACGTATCTCATCGTATATGTATTACCAATAGCAGCACGGAACAGCTTTCGGTTTTACAAATTTATCTTTCCTTTAAAGATATATATGATTGAAGTGTTTAGATTTATAATTATCTACTAAATAATTATAACTGTGTACAAGGTCAATGCAATGAATTAATAAATGTCGCTTTGCGTTTTTGCTCATTACTCAGTCTCAAGTAACATTAAGCAAAACAAAACATACGTTTAGTTTCTTTTTATATTCAAGGATTATTATTATCGTTTGTTTATATATATATATTTTTTTTTTATCCAAGTCGAAATTGAATACAATCCTTTGGCATGTTTGGACTGAGTACTCTTTACAATCCATTCTGGATTTAAATCTCAGTCTATTAAGGAAAAACGATTTACGTTTATCTATATTGTCGCCTCTTGGCAGGAGACGTGTACAGATCCGATAGACATAGAGTGTCGAGCCAAATACACTGGCCTATCCTCGGCCGCTACTGGACAAACGTTCCAAGTCGCCTGCACGACAGATGGCGGACTAGAGTGCATTGGAACCCAGCAGAGCGCCGCAGACAACTACACGTGTTATGACTACGAAGTCCGCCTGCTTTGTCCACAGCGTAAGTTCACTGTATTCGTTCATTTTGTATAATTCATTTTTTTTACTGTTTGGTGTTTGCACTAGAACTTTATTGCAAACTTTGGTTGGGTAGATTTCATCACCATACATCTTTTACAGATAATTGTTGTGTTACCATTATCCATGGCAATTGTACATTTTCTACATTTTCAAATTTCTACAAGCTTTTAAGCAGGTTGGGTGAAAAGAAAAAAACAAAATAGATACCTAATAGCGAAAGTTTGAACACATTCTGATAATCCAATCAAGAACTATGATTTTTCAAAGTTTTGATCCAAATCTTGTTTGCTGCCCTCTTAGTCGGCTGTTTGCTGAATATGTGATGTCACAGATGAACAACTCCCATTGGAACTGTACAACAAAACTTCACAAAATTTAACTTTTTATGAAAAAGCATCGTCCCTCTAATCTCATTCTCAGATATGTTAGAGAAGAGGTAAATGTTCGTGCATTTATGGTAAAACTTCCTCAACTGGTCCAGTGAAATCTATGAGAAATTAAACAAATATGAAAATATGTGTACAAAGTCAGTGGAAGGTTGTTTGACTATGACATCACATATTTTGACAAAATTGCCATCTAGAGAGGGCGGCAAACAAAACTTACCGAAATCATAACTTTTTCATTCAAAATCCAAATTTGTTCTCCTTTCATTCAATCCACAGTAGTACTTGGGGAAACTTCTCCATTAAGGAGTGAAGGATCCTCTTAATATAATATATTCAATATATCAATACATAATTGATTTTAATATAATAGTCTCTTCTGCAGGATATACATTACAGTTGCATGAGAGCAAATAGTTATTCAAGTAAGCATCTTTTTAGAACTCACCTGAGAAGATAAGGACAAACAGAATTGTTGTGATACTTTGTTATAATGGCCGCTAGTGTTTGAATTTATATTCGGTCTTGGAAAGGTTTATTTCGACAGACAAGCGCAGACCCTTGGACAGTACGTGCGCGTGTGGTATACAAGTAGTAATTTGCACTGAAAATAATGACTGTCTTTTAGTTTGAAGAGGATCACACATCGCTTCGGAACGCAACAGAAATGTGTCACCATATCTCCTCAGATTCGAGTAGTTGACATTGTCCCCATGGGTCGTTCATAGTATAGTCCCCTAATTGACTACCATAACTACTTTTTCAATTGAACGGTCTTGACGGTGGGAAAGTGAGGGCCAGTGTTACTGTGTTTATTATCATTAATTTGTTTCAAGTCCTGTAATTTCAATATCATAGTCAGCACTGGCGAATTCTGTTATAACATATGTGTTATAACATATGTGTATAGCCAATAGTGTCAAGTTTGATTGCTTAAAGTTGCATTGTTGGCAAGACAAGTAGAAAACCATAATAACCTAAAAAAGGAGATATTTTATGAATTTATTTCACAGTTGGGAATATCTACTAAGGCTTCCTGCCTTCAGAATCCATAATAAATACCTATTTTTTGGTAAAAAGTGCCATTAATTTAATTATATTCCTAGATCCTTTTTACTGGACCTCGTGGCTCGACGCCAATGACGTTGATGGCACAGGTGACAGTGAAACACTCGGAGACCATCTAGCAACGGTAAACACATATCACAAGTATTTGTAATTAAAAGTAGTAAGGGGATACAAATTACTCATGAATATGAATATATAGGAAATGAGTCTGAGAGTTTCACTACGAAGCAATAGGCATTCAATGCATCATTTTAATCCGTTACAACTATAAAATCTCAAATTTCACTAACGTGATGTACATAATAACATTGTGATTCATGGAATGTTCTACTCAAATTGAAGATATCTGCCAAATGAGGATTGTTACAGAATTCGAAAGACATTCAGGTAAGCAACAATTTGGTAAACACATCATCAAACGTGTTAAGTCGTGCATGCAAGTATAAAAATTAACATTGTACGTTTCACGATTGATTTCCTTCAGAACGATCCGACGTTGTGTCCGAAGCCACTGTTTGCGCAGTGCCGCGAGGTCGGCACGGAGATCCCGTGGACATCGACGGGCAAGCGATTGTCGTATCCGTACGCGTGCACGCACCTTGGTCTTTTCTGCCTCGAGTCGGAGAACAGCGGCTGCCTCGACTTCGAAGTCCGCTACGCATGTCCGTACAGAGAAGGTACGTCATTAACGTATGTGACCGTATGATCTCGTCGATGCTGTTATATCAAATGTTATTGACATTGAATAAGCTAAACAGAGTAATAGTATGTGGAGCAGCCAAAGATTAGTAAAATAAGTTATCTTGTTGTTAATCCACGAACATGCATATGCCCCGCTTTGTGTATGTTTGTGAATTCGGCCGTCAGACGTTAATAATTTGTATAGGTATGCTACAGACTAATATGTAGAAAATATGATAATGGAGATAGTTATATGACATTCAATGCATACATTTAATTGCTTCTTGTTAATGTACGAACGAATGAGGAGAACCAATTTGGATAAACGTTTGTTTCAGGTTGTCTCTTAATAACTCAAGACAATACAAGTCAAAATGTTGCTGGTGTCACAAAACGTTGCACGGTTCCATCTTTAACATTAACAACGTCTAGTTATTTATCATCCAAGTGACTTTTCAGTTTATTTATTTATTATATGTAATGTTTTGCTGACTGAAATGCTTTTACTCGACACAGCAATCGCACCAGATGAGTACTGGGACCTGAGTGGACGCTCATCGGTCAATGGTCCCGACCCAGCTGCTGTCTGCAGTAGTCATAGCAACGATGCCATCTATTCCAACACAGGGGGTCCCAATGCCTCCCCAAATACAGCTGGGGTGGTATATATCAATGCACCCGCTCAGGTTACGTTCTTTTCGTTTACTCGTTTACAATTGAGCCGTAATATATGACATGACTCCATGGCCCCGTGGCAGAAAGAGATGCACTCAATTGTAAGTCAGAAAATGTGTGCGTTTCAACCAATCAGATTTGCGCATCTACAATGAATTCTAACTTACAATCGATTATCTATCTTTCTGCGTATCAAAATTAACATATCATACTTATTTGGGGGTAAGATTATGTACGTCTGGTTGCTCAAAAATAATTTAATTTATTTTACAAATATTGTTTGGATCATAAGCGAAGACTATAATTGATTTGACACGGTTATCTTCAAGTAAAGTCTTATAATGTGTACAATGCAATTACTTCTTATTCAAAGTCAGTTCGTGTATAAATGACTTCATATTCTAAAGATTCATCGTGAATTTATTTTTAACAGGTTATACCAAACACGAGAAAGTGCATTGTATTATTTTTTTCTTTACAGCTACCCCAGAAATGCGCCGTTCGTTGCGAAAGTTCCCGCAACATTAATTTTGGCAATTTTGCCGGCAAATGTCTGTCTAAGATTGGCCTTTGCCCTAACGGGATGACTGTTGCCGCTTGGATAAAACGGCATGTTCTCGCAAGCGGGGGCACCGACGACTATATCAGTAGTGGTGGGCAATCTGGCGGTACTTCAAATGGATTTTGCTTCTCCCAGAATGGACCGAGTACTTCGCCAAACTACGTAAGTTTATGTTAATATTGTTAATAACATCGCCAAAATCAACCAAACTTACTTAAAACTCACATACCTTACGGTATTCGTATTACCTATAGAAAAAGGTTTCGGGTGTGCTAATACATATGCTTAACGTCCTTATAACTGCGTACAAAGTCAGTCATTTCTAGTATTTTCTCGCAATACTCGGTTATATGTTATACATTTACAGAGAGCAAATCAGATTAAATAAATACATATTTCATTAACCGTTCGTCATTTTTTCCCACATGTCAACAACGTTACTTGATCCCTTTAAGTTCTTCATTATCATTATCTTCAAACGGATCTTCCTTCTTTAGCTGCGGATGAGAATGTTTCGACTGTAGATTTTAACTGTTTATTGTAGCTGTCTTCGTTGAAGGGACGATATAAAATATCGGCAAAAAGGGGCAACTTTCATCGTTTAACAACTTGAATATCCGCGTCCACCATGATTATAATCAACATATCAATATTGTACTAGTCTGAAACAAAATAAAAACAAGTATAACTATTACTTTGATTTTAGTTGGTAGTTTAGACGTAGAAAGTCAGATAAAGATGCGAAAAGCCAAGTACATGTGGCATGATGTATCGACAAGAACAGAACTCGTGTGTAGTGCAGCATGTTCACATACTACTACATGTTTATTCTGACTTGTATTATCATATTTATTTGAAGTTTACATTTTACACTTTTATCAAAGCATTGACAATGTCGAAATATTTATAATACGTTGTGCGTCTTTTTGGCAGACCTAACACCTGGTGAAAGAAAAATAGCTTAAGAATACTGCATGGATATCAGATAAAATATTGCATTGAAAACATGAATAATACTTACATATAGTGAAATGGAGTGTCATTTAAGAGCTAGTCTTAGAAGATTAGAATTAGAAAATGCCTTTTGATTTAATCTTATTGGCCCGAATTCTCATCAGTGGCTCAACTTGTGCCCGGCCTAAAAAGACAGAGACTACGGGTAACCAGTTAAACCATTTTGAACCTGCAGACCTATCTTGTTGTCGCTATTGCTCCCCGGAGATATTCTAATTGTTTCCTTTTATTATCCAGTCAATCCCTTGAGTTATGCTTATATGCATCAGGACAATGGGCCCTTTGAAATTCATTCATTGTATAATCGGTCACCAGCAATACAATGTCCAGGATGATCCAGGACGCAATTTGGCTGATGACCGACTATACTATGACTGAATTCAAAGGGTCCATTGTCATGATGCCTATATTCAGAACTCAAGGGATTGACAGGATAGTGAAAGGAAACAATTAAAATATCTCCGGGGACCAAAAACGACAACATAATAGGTCTGCAGGTGCGAAATGGTTACTGATTACCCGTAGTCTTTAGGCCAGGCACCAATTGAGCCACTGATGAGAATTCGGGCCAATGATTTTAGAGCCCAAAAGAATTATAAACGAACGCCACGAACGTTAAATAAGTCTAGCAATTGCACACCCTTTTATATTGTAATTCATATTGAATATTTGCTGTTCATAAAACAAATATTAAACCTATGTTTGTGTATACAAATTGGACCGATTCAATCAGGCCTGACATGTAACAGGGTGATTTTCTTTCTAACTTAGTAAAAATTAGAATACAAAAGTAATCCATGATACATAGATTCAGAATAGAAGCAGCCAGATAGATAAACAACACATCGACTGGTTTATCTGAATCATTTGAATGTGAATTTGGAAATTTCACCAAGTTGATGTACGGTGAATAGTTGTTGTGCATGGAAGTTTACACTGAACTTTAAAGGGCCTGCAAGATAAAGACATTATATTTAATATATCATAATGATGGTTGCTTGATTTGGTAGGTTTATAGAACCAAATTCAGGAGTGATGGAAGAGTATGGGACGTCATCGATATCCCTTCGAATTCCTTGAACCTTAATCAATGGCATCACGTGGTTCTTACCTTCATCGACGATGTGGGTGGCAAAGTCTACGTAGATGGTGAATTTAAGGGTGAGTTCAATGATGATGTGAACTTTCATTAAAAAAATTATATAATATTAATGAAAGAACGAATAATTCAAATTATGTTGATTATAATATATCATCAATAACAATGATGCCAGTGATAATAATTATGATAATCTAGTAATGTTAATAATTTGTACATTTATTCCGGGGCAAAGTGATATAAAAGAAATGACCACAATGGCTATCCTAATTGACGACCTTAAAGGGACTTAGTAACATTGTCCAAATCCTCAAAATCCAATTGAAATTCTAGCGGTTCCCTCATATACCTTGTTGTATTCTTATTAATAAAAAAAAGCATGGGACAGGTTTCGGTTTTTCAAATTTGCCTTTCGTTAAAAGGATATTTACGATTGAAGAGTTCAGATGTCAAATTATCCAACGTGAATGGATCGTCAGAACCGTGTACAAAGCGAGTGCAATGAGTTATTGAATGTCACTTTGCATTTTTGCTCATTACTCGGCCATATAAATTCCATTTAACTTGAAATTTTCACACAACACCCAGTGGACATATTAGATAACATCAATATACATTGTATCAACCACCTATCACTTTTTGCAAAGTTACCAGATCCCTTTAACTGAAGTATGACATCTTGAACAGGTAATGTAGGCTACCCGAAACGGACCTGGAACAAGTGCAAGAAATTTTATTTCTCTTAATTTCATACATAAGTAGCTGGCCCTCTTTTAATACCGCGCTCCGCCAAATTTTCCTTGATAAATCCGTCCTTTATCAAAACGTGTAAAACATGGAAAATATGTTTTATATAAATGCCGCAAATGCAGGTCATGGTTCTGGGGTGGGGGTGGCAGGGTTGAGGCTGGTACTCCCTATACATGTCACTATAGGTATGCGCCGCCCTTAAAGGAGAATTCCGGACGAGTTTAAACAAAATACAGTATATTGGAAATAAATCTAGGGATGTGCTTGAATATTTTCAGGATTTGACTCTCTTTGGTTGATTTCTAAGAGATTTTTCTAATGTCATTAACTCTGAGGAAATAATTAAATTTACTGCACACAATCATGAGACCCTTACGTAGCACCCTCACTTTGCTCAATTTCTTGAGTAGGCTTGAATCCGGTGCCACTGCATTGTGATCACTGCATGTGTCATTCATAATAGCCGGTCATGCAGAGCCAGCAAATTCAATAACCACGTTTACAGGACTTTGTGTCTATTCCAATTCCAATGAAAGCCAAACGTGTTACAATTTCGGGCAGGCAAGTATTTTCAAACGGTTCAACAATGTAGTAATGCTCAAAGGCACGGTTGAGTGGCGCATCGTGGACTAAACTATTCATGATCGAGCATTGTATTGGTCCGATCAAAAGAACACATTCGCTGCAGTGTAAAAACATAGATAGGCGCATAGTGAGGGTCGCACGTCACAAATTGGTGCATTGTGGGATAGAACAAGCTCGCTCGCGAATTTGTGTCATTAGAATTTCAAAGCCAATTATAAGAACCCACAATCATACTTTTTTCATACAAAATTGTGTTTATTGACCTAGAATATCTGTCTTTCAATCATTAGAAGCTTGAACTCGTGTGGAAGTCCACTTTAAGACTCCCCTTTTCAGCTCAATTTTTCGCTCCGGAACCCCAAGAATCATAATTATCGGCCGTTCCACCGTTCCGCAGATCCCCAAATCCTAAATATTGGCTGTTCTGGCCCTTCTGCTGGGTCCGCTGGTAGTGAATTTGAACAGCCGCCGGAGCCCCCCTTTGCAAACCCTTTGGCGAGGTACGATCCGCTCCGGAGACTCCCCCCCCCCCCCCCCCCCCCCCAATACGGCGCATACCTACCCAACATTTGACGGATCCCCCCCCCCCCCCCCCTCACCGGGACCATGCTCTCTCGGATTTTGTTCGGTTCTATAGATAAGTGCAACAACACGAGGCGTTTCCCAAAAGTCATAGCTATGTTATGTTTTTGTATAGAAACCTTTCTAAATAATGCTGACACTGAATGCTGCCGAGAAACCCTGCAATTTAATTATCATCAGTTTGATTTCTTTTTATCCAGGTGCGACAACCACGCACACCTTCGAAAAGAACAGTCAAGATAGTAACAGTAACTTCAAGATCGGTTCCAGCAATACAGACAGCGGGTACACGACCGCATCCTTCAGCGATATGAAATTCTTCGAGACCGTTCTGGAGGAGGATGAGATTGATACACTCTTCCACTGCGATCAGACAGGTGGGTGATTAGAATTTTACTTCCAATTTACTTCCAAACCCCCAAAACAAAACATATTATGCAGCTCAATGATTGTTATCTTATGATAGGTATTGCACTTTTGACATATAATATATATTTGTCCATACATTCTTTGGACGTGGTGAGTCGTGATTGGTAGAGCGCGCTTTCTATCAGTGGGATCCAAAGTCTGAATCCAATATATATGCCCATCGCTTGTATCCGTCAGCATAATAATTAAACCTCAATTTGTGCTCTCTACCAATGGGGACCGGGTAGGAGTGGAACATTTATACAAATGTATATCGTTGACATGGTTGAGTGCGCATTATGGCTGCCAGACTGTTTTGTGTCTATGTTAGTAGAATGTGCACGTCATGTCCGGATAGTCCGACGACGTGGGTAATTGTATCATAACTTAAAGTACTCGGAGGTGATGATCAATAACATAAGGGGATATAATTATTCAAATAGTCTTTGAGTGTATTATTATTATTAATATGACTCTTACCACTTTGCAGCCAGTGACCCTCAAATTACGTCTCTGACGCGAACCTCCCATCATTTGAATCCCGATATTACCCTGAGCTGCCAGGTCAGAGGTTACCCGATCACAGTCACGTGGTCTGTGACGCAGAGCCTTGATCCGCCTATGCCAGTGGTCCTGCTGTCTGACTCGCATCCCGACATCACAATAACTGAGAGCAGAACAGCGTGTGATCTAACCTCGACCTTCACTCTTGTCAACTTCGCCCCAAACACTCCGATCGGAAACATGACGTTCTTCTGTACTGCTGAGAACAATCAGAAAAGAGACATGTATACGTTTGTAGCACCTACACGTAAGGCAAACTTATAATATACATATTTTTAATCATTCTACCATAAACACACATAATATAGCACATTTCGTATTTAATTTATGAATTAACATGAATAATTCATACATTTTCAGTAACCTAATTGTTTATCACAGTTGTGTCTGTTTTAAAGTATTTGCCAGTGCGCTTGCGTTAAGCACACTTCTTAAATATGCAATCATTGTGTTACACAACATCAAATAATTCGTTCATTGGTACAGTACTGTTCATTAAAAAAGCATTTACTTTGCTTGAACAAATAACATTGTAATCCTCTCTGTTCTCTTCTTTACATCTACTTAATCACTCAAAATGTTTTTTAAAATAATTTTTAAATCAACAGAATGATAAACGATCAAGAAGAGAATTGTAATAATGCAATTACTTTAAGGGATCTAGTAAAATTGTAAAAATACACAAAACTAACTTATAACTCAAGCATTTCTCAAACACAAGATACTATTAGTATTACCACGGAAAACATGGGGCAGGTTTTAGTTTCCCGAAATTCTCTTTGGTGATACAAATAGCTTTGTTTGAACTGGTCGGATATGAAAATCTCAATAGGAGACTTTCCACTGTGCACAAAGTAAGTGTAATGGTAAGCGGATATCACTGTGCATTTCGTTTGTTACTCTGTCATCACTGGTCATGTTATTTATTTACTATGGGATCACACTAATGATACACTCATCATGCAGTGGATATGTCATAAATACATTTTATGAACCCCTAGACAGTTATTGCACATGTCAGGAGAGTTACTGGCAAAAGATAAATCGAAACAAATACATTTTACACTTTTAGCGCTGTGATCTACGTAGTTTGAGCGCAGTGATTGAAAGCATTGTAAAAGAAACAAGTAAACAAAACGACGACCTGTATCCATGGTAACATTAGCGTGTTAACTCTATACTGGAACAAGGATTTGGTATAACTGTGCTATAGTATCTCCTTGTGTGGAATGCCATGATTTTGTTTGCATGATTATTTTCTTTCTATAGCTACCGAGTCTGAATTACCTACAGGGTTTCAGAGTGGATTCATCCGCCCTGTTCAAATTACAACAAATGTGGTAATGTACATATATATTTTTTTCATTAAAAACAGACCATGACATTCGGCTACAGTATCACTCATCTATTTTCCTCTACTTATTTGAATTGTATTCAAACTTACCAGGTTAAATGTAGAATTCACTTAATTATGCCCTTATCCGATTTGAACCAATATGAATACTATTCCATTTCAAGTTAGTATAATATGCCCATATCCGATTTGACCCAATATGGAGACTATCCTTTTACAAGTTAGTATTTACATATGCCTATATTCCGTTGAACCATTATGAAGTCTGTTCTATTTCAACTTCATGGATAATATCTTGTTATACCTGCTATTCTTTTATGAAGGAGGACAACAATCGTGTCCGTATATTCCTTCGATATTTAAATAAATGTAGGCGTTTTGTCTAAAATCTGAAATGGGACACATGCAATGTGAAATTTGGTCCGCCATTAGTATTTGCCTCAGTATCACTATGATGCTGATCTGACCTGGCTGAGAAGCATAGACCTGATTTTATAGAATGTGAATATTATGTCATTTGAAGCACTAAAATCTATAATGAGAACAGTATGCCCCATTCTGATAATAACCTTCTCTCGATTGAAGTATGTGGGTTTCCTTCAATTTGCAGGGTTACAGCGGCGTTCCTGCCTATGACGGCGGTTCCACGTGGACCTCATCTCTGACCGACCAATCAGCCTACATCGACATCGATTACGGTATCAGACACCAGGTACGATTATCTTATTCAAAGCAGAAGATAGTAGGGAATTTAGATCGCACATTCACTATTACATGTGGACTGGGACATAATGACGTCATAGTTTAAGTCGACGGGCGTGCACAGCACGTTTGCTCTCACGTCATCTCGTTCACTAGATCAGATTCATGTGCAGCACATTTTATCTGCAATATGGCATTGGGAAATCTTGCACTGAGAGGAGACGACGCGGCGGCGCATGCGCACTGCTTGAACCGTGACGTCATCACGTCCTAGTCCACATAGTCTTCATTAAACCGGAAATCCCCTATTGACATATATTAGCAAGTGAATATAGTTTAGGTTAGGGTAAAGGCGACTTAGACATTTCTTAGACACACATTAGAGTAACTTTTCACCAAAGAGTTTGGTACTTAAAGGGATCTAGTAACTTTGTTGACATGTGCAAAAAGTGATGAATGGTTGATGGAATGTATATTGTTGTTATTTCATATGTCCACAGGGTATTGTGTGAAAATTTCAAGTCAAATGGACATTGTATGGCCAAGAAATGAGCAAAAATGCAAAGTGATATTCAGTAACTCACTGAACTCACTTTGTACATGGAAGAAAAACTCGCCCGGAGTTTTTCTTATCTGAATACTTCAATCATACATATCTTTGTAACGAAAGGGAAATTTGAAAAACCGAAACCTGTCCCATGATTTTATTGTTAATACGAATACAACAAGGTATAAGGGAACCGCTAGAATTAAAATTTTATTTTGAGGATTTGGACAATGTTACTAAGTCCCTTTAAGGCGTGAACGATTTAATTGAAAGATAAGATAAACTCGGGTAAGCAGTCCTTTAGGCTATGTGTTATGAAGTACAAATCATCTGTAATGTAATTATTTGAGAAATCAACATGGTTTACTTGTTTCTTTACAATGCCTTCAAAGTGCACATTAATA
This sequence comes from Echinarachnius parma, assembly GCA_037951105.1. Classification (NCBI taxonomy): domain Eukaryota; kingdom Metazoa; phylum Echinodermata; class Echinoidea; order Clypeasteroida; family Echinarachniidae; genus Echinarachnius; species Echinarachnius parma. Next base: position 70,873 of record JBAMJV010007897.1, read on the forward strand.
TCCGCTTACCAGTGCACTTACTGTGTGCACTGAACTGTCTAATTTTAGACAGAAATGCTTCATTTGATGTATACAACGGAGTAAATAACGTCTTGGATGTCTTATACAAATATACAAATAATCATTGACAGCGATGTCCATCTGAATTGGACTTGGAAGAGATAAACCAACATAGAACTAGCTATCATCAAACGGGCTTTAATTCATATTCCATTTATCAATATTTGTTCATACCAAGATATTTTTAATAAATATAGGGTTATGTGAATTAATACACATACATACATATCGTAGGCACGATTTTGCATTTCCATGACACAATTTCCCATTAAGCAAATTGTAAGCATAAGCTTTAAGTTCAGTATCCGTAAACTTGTTGTTTTATACGCAGTTCGCCGGTTTGGTTGTTCAGGGAACTGCCAACTTCATCTCCACCTACCGTGTCTTCTACAAAGATGCCCCGGGGGATACCTGGACACAGTATGGGGTAAGTTTATGAACTCAAATATGTCTATACAGGATGGACCAAACAAAAGGAACGGGGCACTTCCCAAAATATAATAACAACATTATTATGTCCATCGGTTAGGGTGTCTTTTCCAATGAAAAACGATACCAAGAGCAGTAATTTTGGTCGTGTTGTTTTTGTTTTAGGGCGCTCTGAGTGACACCATGTCGGGTTCCCATTTTGTCAACTTTTTCCAAGTCAGTGCCTTATAAATCGCACTTCCTGCCCGTCATAGCGTCGAACAACCATGCCCATTATCTCGGCACACAGCTGAATGCACACTAACAATAGCGCGCGTATTGTTCGTTGTTCTATGCTATGACGGGCAGTAAGTGCGATTTATCAGGCAATGACTTGGTAAAAATTGACAAAAATGGGAACCTGACATGGTGTTACTCAGCGCGCCGTAAAACAAAAACTACTCGACCAAAATTACAGTTCTTGGTATAATTTTCCATTGGAAAAGACACCTTGTTCGATGGGCATAATCATTTTGTTACTATATGTTGTGAAGTGCCCCGTTCCGTTTATTTTAGGCCTCCCTGTATTGTGACGTACTAAAGGAAACAGGGAAAGTGGACACCTTTATAGATTATGTACCAGAATATTGCCTTTATCTGAAGAAGATAATTTTTTAGTAGCCACTAGTTACAGGTTTTTAGCTGATTTAGACGGGTGACCGCTAAGACAGGTTTGACTGTACTATTTGTGACCAGGGGAGGAAGGGGGGTGGGGGCGGGGCACAGGACCAGCATCTGATTTTACAAGAATTGTTGGTTTCTTACTTGATCGCGCCATGAGGCAGCGTAGGAAGTTAAAGTATTAAACTTCTACACTTTGTGTCTACATATTTGTTATCTTCTCCAACATTGAAAATGGAGGGCCACGCGGAGGGCGTCCCATCAAGATAAATTCACAACAATACAATATAACTGCAGTCATGGTAATGGCAGTACTCTCTTCTTTACTGGATAGAGTTGTTCGTTTTATGGATATTAATTGTACATAATATGTGTTCATATTTCATTCATGCACCATGTGTAGGACCTATCTGGAGGTCCACAGGCAGTATGGCAGACTTTCTCTCCCGTCATCCAAGCACGTCTCATCCGCATCAACTCGCGTGATGTAGACGGTAACGACGAAGCCCGTGTTGAGTTTTATGGATGCTCCATTGAAGGTAACTAGCAATATCCAAAATATGTAATGAGTTGAATTATGAATTTGTGAACAAGAACGTTATACACACTAAAGTTGCATGTTATTGTAAATTTATGTAATGTAATTTGCATTTTAATGTAAACTAAACAATCATATGTTAATACTTCTATCAAAGTTTATATTAACTTGTTTTAATGGACGGGTAATGAAAACAGAGCAGGTAGTCTTTGTTATCCGATATATTTACTTGCAACTGTAACATATTTTTTTTAGAATCCGATCACTTCCTATAAAACCCTTTTTTGCAGAACTTCATTTGGATTAATTACAAATATATTGGCCCGTATTCACAAAGGAGGTTTGTACAAACCCCGGTTCAAACCGTGGTTTACATCTATGGAATGCCAATTGTAAACTGATGGAGAGAGAATGTAAATTCCTTAGTTGTTAACAATGTTGATGGTACACATTCTCTCTCCATCAGTTTACAATTGGCATTCCATAGATGTAAACCGCGGTTTGAACCGGGGTTTTGTACAAACCTCCTTTGTGAATACGGGCCAATGTAATTGTACCGAATTCATCAAGATGACCAGTTGTCTGAGGAATCATCAATATTGTTTCAAAGCTGATCAGAAGTTTCGATATTGAAACCCATATTTAGAACAGAACACGAATCACGCTGGCCATCTTCATATCTTCATTAGATATCCCGATAACATGTTAAAACTATAATATGCTCATGATGTTTGGCCAACGAGGAACTATTGAGAACGTGACGACAACTGTATATTTGATAAAGTGTAAAATTAACATAAGTCACACAGTTTTTAATCATGTTAACATATTGAACTTGACCAAAACATACAACGTGTTTCCCTATGCGTTATTGATTAATTCGTAAGTATGAATTATAAGATCAACATGAATATTATTAAGTTATTAATTTCTTGTTTTTTCAAATGAGTGCAACATCAATCACTTACGAATAAGGCTAATACAACATTATAATTATGCACTATTCTTACTCAGATCCTGTTCTCTTGAGCAATATTTCAAGCTCCTATGACGTCTTGACAGACACATACTTTTTGTACTGCGGAGGCTCCTACTACCCGCCTCCAAATGTCACGTGGTTGGCAGACGGTCTGGTGATCTCGGATCCGCGCTACGTAGAGCAGAGCGGCGTAGAGGGCGTGCTGACCTACGACACGCAGCTAGATTTGACCAGCTTTGACATATCAGACGAAAACGTAGTGTTTTCTTGCATCCTCAGAGCAAGTAATGGAACGAATATTACTCGGACTATCCAAACGGAATACGGTGAGGAGACAGTTTGTCTAAACCATGTTTGGAATCCGCATTTTCAGTGGAATAAGGTTGTGCCAATCAGACAAATTTAAATCATAATTATAGACAAAAGGTATTGTTCTTGGCATTGTCACGGTAATTAATTGATAATGGTACAAACTTTAGCTGGTACTTCCAAACTAAATAGGCTATGTATACTATTTTAATAGTATATGTTTCGTTATTCATGTAGAATGTTTCTGCTCGATGAAAAAGTTTATCGTTAAATCCGTGTGGTTATTGTTTAATTAGGTAGGCCTACTTATCATCAATCCGAATAATTTGAGAATATGTTATTTGTGATATAGGTTGTCTTTCGCAAAATTATACATATATTTCTTTTTCTTGTGAACAGTACTTATTAGCAGGTTAGAAATTTTTACCAAGCACCAATTCAAGCAATACTTATTCCATTTCGTTTTCTTAAATAACATTTCCTAGGTTTCACGGGTCAAATGACGGTTGCGAACACGACGGACATCGTGTATTTCCAGCAAGTCGTCTTACAGTGCACAGCCGCCAACGATGACGTGTACACCATGGAATGGCACTTCTCTAACGACACCACGCCCAACCCGCTGTTGATCGCCACCGGAGGCGGAGTCACCGTCAACGGATTCACTCCCGGAGACTCCCCGGGCGTTTTGACTCTGACGATCGCTAGCTACGGAGAGCAGCATGATGGGACGTACGAGTGTGCAGTCGACCGCGACACGGCGAGGGCTAACGTAACAACCAAGGCGGGTAAGTGGTTGGATATTCCATTTTCATAACTTATTGACGTATAGTTTGGTATTTTCATTTTCACTTTCTAACGATTTCCCACTTTGATGACTAAGTAGTGTCTTATTTTTAAAGACTATTTACAATAAATATTTCTTTCCAATAAGTATCGTCTTACTATATTCTCACAAAATCTAGTTATCTTTTTGTTTTTGGAATATTATACATGTAGACAGACGTAGAAATTTAAGCGATCGTGTTATGAGCGTGGCTTAATGTTACTGGATACGTAAGCAACTATTTTGTTCATATCTATCTCACCGCCAGATATCATCCTGTCCGTGAACGTCGATCCGCCTGTTTATGACCAGCCCTCGGATACTCATACCATCACATGTCACGTCACTGATGTCGGCGGGCCCCCCTCTTTCGTCGAATGGCTCCTCCCGAATGGGACTACTCTCGCAGGTGATTACACGGATGGATCGTACCAAGTGGTGGAGACCGATGGCAGCTATGACTCGGTGATTGTGCTATCGAATAATTACGACTCTGGTACCTACACCTGCCGCGGAAACACTGGCAAGGATTCGTGGGCTGACGCCGTAAACATCGTCAAAGGTAAGATATAGAAAGTAATCAAATTTGTTTATCCGGAGCTATGATGGGCAAGTAAAATGGATGCTTAAAGTGTTATAATTAATTGATTAAACATTACATTATTATTGAGGTTTGTGTTAAACAGAACGTTTTTACGTACAAAATGATCTTTCTTTTTGTTACTTGTACGTTTTAAACACGTTCCCTGGTGTCGCATGTATAAACTCTACGGAAAATGACATATATCGTAGGCAACTAATTAATCAGTAATTATATTATTCATGCAGAGCTTTCAGGATGTCGCACATTAATTTGGGGGAAATATTTAAAGACGCAGACTTCCATCAACCATCCTGCCGTAGCCCGTCACAGGATTTTACGACGTGCTCGAGGAGGATAGTGAAGAAGCAATGCAAAATATTTCATTGCTTTTCCAAGTAGTATCTCGTGATTTTTCCAAAGTCTTGAATAGTTGTGATCAGTGATTTTACTACTCATTCCTTACCCTGGTACGATGTCTTTTATTCTTTCTGGATGAGTGCGTCTTTTTTCCTGTATTTCTGAATATTATGTAGTTGTTACATTTGAGCTGTCCTTTTTCTTTGTGAATGGGCGTGATAATGATATTGATCAAGTCACAAACGAAAAGAATTGGTGCTCCATATGTGTTGGCATTGCTTGTGAATGATTCTGATGGAAATCTCTCATAATGCCTTTATTTTATGCTGTGATGCAGATGAAATCAGGTGAATATATATATCCCATGTTTAACTCTTAACGTTACCTATTTTCTCATTACCCTCGGTTTGTCAAATTATATATTCGCTGTAGATTTTCTGTTACTTTACTTATATATGTTCAAGTTCATTCAAGACGCAGCATATTTTGCTTTGGACGGATTTAATTAAGGCTGATGATTATCTTCATTGCAGTAAAATAACAACGTATTTGGATAATGATGCTCGGTGACGTTTGTAAGCCAGGAGTCGTGGCAAACTTCCTTGAACCTTGAATCTTGAAGAATTATTCTTCCAAAAGCGCAAGCGCTGTCCTGGAGAGGGCTGTGCTGTGTTGCGTGCTGTTGGTGCCGCGATTTTGGTGGTTCTCCGTGCACTATAATGTGCAATTTTTGGTGTGCAGGTGGTGCAGATGACTGTGTCCCTCGTTTACAGCATCTTCAGGGGCAGTGGCGGCGCCATAATCCGTATGGCGGGTAATGCCGCTCCCCGAAAGCCAATAGTGTATTGGTTGAGACAATTTCTCGTTTCTGTGCAATTCTCGTTTCAGGAATTTGAACCTACACTTAGTGGTTGGTCCAGAATTGTGTCTTATCTTACTCTGCTTCCTCGTTTTCTTTTCTTAAATTTTTCCAAAAGTTGGTTGCACTTTTGTTTTAACTTTTGTTTTTACAGCGTTTTAATTTTCCATGCTGAGTGCTTTTTGTTTCAATTTCTTGTAAATGTTTCCTCAAATGTTTCCTCAAAGGCAATATTGGTATCCCTACACCATGTACACGTAGTTTGTATGTCAGGCAAGTCCAGCAGAGGTGCACACATTCTTGTTGTATTTCATAGTTTGTCTATAATATTTGTTAACAGGTGGTAATGATGTTGTTCATTATTGAATTCTTAGTTAATTATATAGAACACTTTACCATAATAATAAGTATTGTTTTAATGATGCACATCAGAAGCCCGTTAATTTACTCTGGTTAAAACAATGCTCGTACTGTTTATTCTGGAGAAATATCTTCATTGACGACATTCATGAAAGGAATAATATCTATCTTGGGTTATCTATCTCTAAAGTTGCTTTATATTTTCCTTTTAGCATCACGCGGGCCCAAAATGAAATCGTCCTTGTTCGTGACTGTAGATTCGTCTGTAGATCCCGGCTCCGCCCAGCTCCTCTTCTCGAGACCCGTCAGATCCAAGATTGGATGCGCAATGATATGCAACTCCGAACCGACGTGCAAGAGTTTCGACGTAGTGAAGGAGGTCGGCCCCGATGGAAATGTACTCATGTGCTACGTGTTTACCACGAAAGATACGTCTGGGACGGGCCATTCGTTCGTGAGGAAGACCGAATTGTGAACGGTGTCCTGGTACAGTTCATACAGTATCTGAATTATGTACAGTGCCAAATCTATCAATCTGTACGACATTAATTGGAAATCCCAATTCCCATATATATTATTATCAGTGATAAACCATAATTACATACTTTAAAGGGTACCACCACCCAAAAAAAAATATTCTTTTACAAAATTGTAACTAAAAAAGTTCATAAAAATAGGTTTTCGAAAGAAAACAAATATTTGAAAAAAGCATCACCATGCTACAACATGTGTTCAGGGGTCTGCGTACGAAGTGTTGTGTATCTATTTGATATCAAACAACGATACCAAAACATATAAGTATGTGTTGTTTTTTGCCTGGTGGTTCTCTTTAAATGGTAGCACAGTTCTGGCTTAGGGGGGTTGTAGTAATAATTAGTTTGTGAGGTAGATGGAAACTTAGTGCAGGAATTACAAGACAACACAAAATATCAAAACAAATCAACGTTTGTTTGATCAGAATCCATTCAAAAACAGCTAAAATAACCGTAAATATATCCGAGCGGATTTTACTTATTAATCTAATAAAATATTTATAAGGCCAACACATTTTTAAAACTATACAAAAATGTACTGTTTTTGACAATCTATATATTTAATCATTATTCTAACAGAAAACTCACATTCACAATTATTCATCTAATTTTTTTGGAAACTTTCAGAAATCTCAAGGGCGCATTCTTGCGTTAACGGCTGCTATATTTTGTTAAAATGATCAGGTCCGTCTACCATGCAAGCTAATTACACGTTTTAGTTTATAATATTAATTTTTACCAGAACTGTACTATCCTTAAAATGGCATGGTTGCACCAGTCCTGTCCCATATCAATTTCACATAACTGTTAGCCCATAATGCATACTATTTGATCAGCAGGATGTTTGCATCATATTGTTTAAAACCGACTTGACTTGTGCGATATAATAATGAATTATAACGTTAGCAGTGTATAGTATGCAAACGAATCATTACTTTATGATTGAGTGTTCCAAAATCAAAGCGATACTTTTGGAATATCTTGCAATCAAAAGTGACTAAACATCTATCCAACTCCCAGAAGAATGTATACAAGGTATGTTGGATGTGGCTTGAGGGAAGCCACAATTATATTAGGGAAGGTGTGGGAGAGAATGATTTACCTTTCCCGTGGTAGGTACTGTGTCAGGTTTGATGACTTAAAGTAATCCTTCAACTTTATATTCGTTTCCCCAAAATAATAATTGAGACTTCAATCATTATACCGATTTCAGTGTATGATTCTTAAGAACGATATGTGACAGTTTTATGGAAAATCAATGTTTACCTAGTGACGATCGAAAGTGTCCATAGACGCTTTCAAAATCAATCATAAATATCTCCATAATTAGGAAAACTTTAACACAAATCAAAACCCATTTTATTATATTCTGTTACCATCAGCCAAGCAAAAAGATATGTAAGAGCTCCAAGTAATTTTGATCACATTTTTCAAAGTTAATGGATCACTTTAAATGAACTGTAGGTTAAGTGCATTACAAAAACATGATTTTGTTTTTATTCTTTAGAAAAATTTACAGCAAAATTGGATTTCACCAATTTAGTTTGTATGGTACCACTAGCGCTGTGCGCTGGTGTTAACTTATAAATCTGTACTCGGCCTCGTTGGACCAAGGAGTTACTATGGATGGAGTCACAACTCTCACTAATAATTGACTAAAACACATACCTGTAATATAAACACAAACGAAAGGAGAAGTGTGACTTTGCGGTTTATTTGATGTTCGCTATTCGGATGCTGCTTAGTGAAGCCAACTACTAGCTGGTTAACTGATGAATATTGTTATTTTCAAGATAACTCAGCGAATGTTCCTTATTATGTGAATATTTTTTGGTTATTAATTGTCTTGAAAGAAAGACAGTTGTCGATTGAAAGATGTAATTAAAATCATTACCTGCATGAATTGGAAAAAAATTGCCATTGAATTCATATCATTCTTTATTTATTATACAAAATTGTCCACCTTCCGATAATTTCCGAGATATGATTTTAATATAATAATGGTCTTGGGATAGAATGCGTGTTGATAAGACATGTCGCATAATTCTCCACACCTGTCAATTACTTTTTTTTCACACATTTCGTATTCCGCGTGTATTTGGTTTCTATAATTGAGAAACACTCTAATGAGTTAAGTTGAGGTTTGCGAAAGTGATTATTATAAAAAGCGTCCCTTTCTTTGAAATGTGTCAATACGTTTGAACTCAACCAAAACTACATTTTTGTTTGTACCTCCAAGAAAAATTTCAGGCCGAATTCCAAACACCACCTTCGCTGCATAGGTTGACAGCGGCAACGAACATCTAGTAAAGGGTTTGAATCAGTTGTGACTCCAGTATATAATAGCTCTTTGGTTCGACTTTCGTTTTTTAATATCAGTGATCTTTTAGTTCTACGTACGTTGTTTTAAGTTTCGTCGATTTAATATCAATATTCGGTGTTTACTGATCATGGTAATTTAATTAGTATATTATATGCGTAATCTTGAAAGTATGATACTGATATAATTTTATTTAGTGTTATATAATTCAACTTACAATAGTCGTATGTGTATTTTCAAATAAAAATGCGTGTATATACAAATATTGTGGAAATTGTCATAGACATTAAGATCATAATTCTTAGCAGTGGGTTAATTCTGCCTTCGTATGTGTTTTAGTTTGTAACGCTTAACAAAAAGCAATTAGGGTTATTTCAACATTTTGGTGGGTGTTTTGATCCTGTGAAAGATAATAAAGACTTTAAAATGTGTCCATTATACCAATGATATTAATTCCATAGGGTACAGTGGATTGAGAACTTGGCTATAATACTTTCGATTATCTAACAATTCGGTAGGTTGAATCATGTCAACAATTGTACATCTGCTGATGTTACAAAATTATTCGTAGAGGCTTAAAAACATGTATGATTGTTGTTTTGTTTTGGGTTTTTGTTTTTATACAAATTTCCATACTTTAATCCGACACACTTTTGGAAATGTCATGTTAAGCGTATACTCACAAGGTAATATTTACTAGTAACCCACTAATGGGAATTGTGGTCATTATGCATAGTATGGTGACATTTGTACCATGGTATACTTATTGAGTTCATCATGTGATTTCTCGCATTTTATTTATTAGTTTGGGTGTTTTAAGTGTACTATACCGTATACGGTTAGTTTTAACGTTGCTGTCAAGTTGTTGATTAATGGTGTGTTATTTGGTAATGACGATTTGTCTCGTAGATTATGCATAGTACGGTGACATTCGTACCATGGTATAGTTATTGAATTTATCATGTGATTTCTCGCATTTAATTTATTAGTTTGGGTGTTTTAAATGTACTATAAAGGGTGGCCCCATAAGACGGAACGGGGCACTTCCCAAAATATAGTAACCATGGTAACACAATGATTATGTCCATCGGATAGGGTGTATTTTCCAATGTGTCAATTTTGACCAAGTCAGTGTCTGATTAATCGCACTTACTGCTCGTCATATCATCGAACAATGAGCAATACGCGCACCATTGTCAGTGTGCATTCAGCTGTATGCCGAGAGAATGGGCATAGTTAGTTTGATGCTATGACGGGCAGTAAGTCCGATTTATCAGACACTGACTTGGTAAAAATTGACACAATAGGAACCTGACATGGTGTCATTCACAGCGCCCTTAAACAAAAACTACACGACCAAAATTACTGTTCTCGGCATGGTTTTTCATTGAAAGACAAACCCTAGCCGATGGACATAATCATGTTGTTACTACATTTTTTAAAGTGCCCCATTCCGTTTGTTGGGGGCCACCCTGTATACGCCTAGTTCTAACGTTGCTGTCAAATTGTTGATTAATGGTGTGTTATTTGAGTCTCGTAGATGTTAAATATTCATATGTATATGTAATGATTGTTGCCAATATCGGTCCACCTTTTTAAATATTTGTAGGTTTAAGATTTCAAGAGCTTAGTAACAAAAGGCGCTCAGTCGACTTTCCATTAAAATAAAGGTAACGATATAAGTGCAAACATAATCTACGCAGCTAGAAAAAAATCCAAATGTTATGACAAAATACGGAAGTATGACATATTACAAATTATACAACGCTTTAAAAGAGTATAATGCGCTGTAAAACTGTATGTATTATGGGTTTTGATTAATACATAGAATACGGCCCATTTTTAAAACTCCCTCAGGCATCAGCGTACGGGCACATTTTTATCAGGGGAGCTGAAGTCTGATGCCAAAAATATTAAACTTCCCATTTTCAAGCAAAACAAAAAACACAAATCTACGCCCCTTTTATGTGAAGTCCGAAAATAACTTGATTTTAACCGAATATGGAACGGTTTTGCTAAAAAATTATGTTTTATTGCAATGAAAATAAATGTCATTAATTGTCCCGAATAGAACATAACTCTGCCCAAAAATTACATGAGTTTGCCCATATATGACATGCATTTGCTGAAATGTGACATGGTTTTGCCCGAATATGACATGTTTTGCTTGAATGTGAGGGGTTTTTTACCCGAATATGGCCATTTCAAAATTCAAGGGCGGGGGAATGTTGAAGCACCCTCAGCCCCCGCCCCCTCTCATCATACGCCTATGCCCTCACTCACGTGTACAACGTCAGGAAAATAAATGCGCCTTGCTGCAAAGCAGAACAGTTTGATTTAGCGCCGTTTGGAACTAGCTCTTTTATTATAGACTTATATACATTGATATGATTATACCAGTACGTGTATCTCCACAATTTTGTAAGCATTAGGGTCGGAATTATTATCTGATGGGGTAAATTCAACCCTGTTTTACACCTTTGAACATATTTGTGGTTAAACTCACAAACTGTTGGAAGTACCAAAGTATAACCCGTTGGTTAAATTAAATAAATGTATGACGTCAAATGACGTGTGTATTCCAAGGTTGAATTTAATTCGCTGAAGATAATTATTCTGGCCAGTGTGTATGGTTGAACTTGTGCTAAAGATGGTAGAGTTATACCTGTTTCTGATTTTGTCTACAGTTTGTTTAATGTGTTAAAAATAATCATAATTGTATTAAATACTCATATTTTAATGGAACTATTAATTTGGAAAAGAAGGGCAAAATAAGTAATTTTTCTAAGCAAATGAAATGGGGATTCCTGGGAACCGGGACATCTCGGCTTGCGTCTCGGGACATCTCGGCTTGCGTCACTGAACATGTCAAACAGGAACCTTGAAAACACAGTTCCCGTAGTAAACGGGATAACGTAATCATGTGACTGTATAAGTCACATCATGTGACTGCCTCCCTAAAACTATTATTTCCATTATTAGTGTTACCAAAGAGGAAATATGCGACTAAAAGTAACAAGAATTTTTCATTTACCAGTAACAGTGATACAAATATTTCAGCGTTTCGTTCTCCTTCAGTTACGATGGTTGTTAATGTTTTATGGTTCAAAACGTGCTTTGCAACAACAACTATTCTACAAGTATAAATCATGTGAGAACATAATATTTGGTGGAAGTTGGCAAGTTACTTCTTCTTAGAAGTAACTGAATTATAGCTGCCTCATAATTAAACAAACTCAAACTAGCAACAAATAAAACAAGAGGAAATTTGCAGTCCAACTTACTAGTAAAAACATTGTCTGATAAAATAATGTAAATCATGTACTTGTTAGAAAGCAGTAACACTAAAGTCCAATATAATTATCGCATTTGGAGAGCAAGGGAAACCGTTTGCCCAAACCTGGCGAGCAAAATATTGAAGGTTTTTGTCAGAGAAGTATAATTTCGAGAAGTGTTTATGTCCTTATTTTCTATTCGTATCAGGGGTCAGTGCTTGGAAACACTTACATAGCACCCCGCATTTAATTTGAATTAATTTAACTAATTAATTAAATCAAACATTTCGTTTGTTTAAAAATGGATTGCGCGTTGTACTCTACAATGCTGTAAGCAGACAATAATGATTACGTAAATATGTTCTTAAACATATTGATTGGAATTTACGAAAACAAATTACGTCGGATATTGTCGTAATTCGATCAGACACACCTTTTGATTTGTTAAATATGTGTACTTCATGTGTATTTTTCTGTATCCCTTTTTATTTGCGTGATAATAAATATATTAGTCAATAACACGATTCGTTTGTTGTCATTTTTTAAAACGTGTCCTTAACAATATCATTATTATACACAACAAAATGTTTAATCTTAACAAACAAAATGCGATTAGTTGGCATGATTGCATCGCAGTAGTCAGGTAGTGCTGTCTCTCGCTTTGCTACCTTCTTCCCCTTTCCTGTTTGCTTCGCTATCCCCAACCCTCCCTGCATAACCAAATGTGAAACATGTCCGTACTCAGGTAATTATGTTGCGTCCTACATTATGTTTTCTACATGGTGGCACCCCCCCCCCCCCCCCCCCCGCCGGTTGGATGCATATCTCTCCCCCACCCCCATTGTCACCTACATGTTTTGTTCTCCTCGGTTGCTTTGCTACCATCCCTCTCATTCCCCACCCCCAAACTTCGACTGCTTGCTAGACCAAAGCAGTATTATCAATGGTATCGCTGCGCCACCCCCCCCCCCCCCCCACCTCCCTCTTAGCATGCGTATTAGTGTTCTCGGTCGGTTTGCACCAATCAGTTCTAAGACTAATACCATATATACAATGCAAGCCGGACGATAACACCCACTTGGACAATAATCCCCCCAACCCGATTAATACCCTTTGACATTACCCTCCCCGCTAGGACAATTACTACCATGACAATTACCCCCATGACAATTACCCCCTAGGACAATAACGCCCAATGACAATATCCCCCCCCCCCCCTGGACAATTCCCCCTGGACGAGTAACCTCCAGACAAACATACACACACACACACACACACAAACACACACATACACACACATACAACCATGCACATAATCGATTTAAACTTGGACTGTTGTCATGGTTGTCACATACAAATCATCCAAATGGCACTTATACGGGGGCGGGGGAGGGGGTTGTTTTTTTTTGGGGGGGGGTATGGGGGTAATCGTTTGGAGGTCGGGGTAATTTTATTGGAGGTAACTGTCAAGGGGTGTCTGGAGGGGGATGTTTATCTGGAAATAATCCGTGGGATAATACTAGTAGTCCTGGGGATAATTATTGGGGATGGGGGGGGGGGGGGGGTGTGTGGTCGTCCGGGTGGTCATTATCCTAGGGGGTATTTGTCCGGGGGTAATTGCCCGGGGTGGTTGTTTAGGGTGTAGTTGTATGGGGATAATTACTTTGGTGTAATTTTATTTCAGGCAATTGTCTTGGAAGGGGGATCATTCTCATATGGGGTAAATGTCCGTATGGTAGTTGTAGGTGGGGTAATTGTCATAAGGGTGTACTTGACCAGGGACAATTTTCCGGGTGGTGGTAATTGTCCAAGGGGTAGTAGTCCGGATACGAATATCAAAGTTTGTAACGATATATACAAAAATAAAAATAAAATCGATGTAAAAGATTTGTAGTTTTTCGGCAAAGAAATGCTTTGCTGAATTCATTGACGTGAACTTATTTTAGAGCCTAGTTTATTTGATTATTCTGGTGTCATGGCTATTATGTGTGTCATCTTATTTAAATGACAATGTATTTCAATAATTAATAATTCACACTTATATATCGATCGGAAAATGTCCATTTGATGTGGCTAAGATATCAAACGACACTAAGTTTTGTCAACGTGGAGTGTACGTCCTCAGTTGGCAAAGGCGTAAGAGGCGGCCACGTTTTGCCTTGATCGCTTTTTGTATGCATCTCCGGCAGCCCCCCCCCCCCCCCCCCCCCCCCCCTCCCTCCTTTCCCCTTGAAAATCCTGGCAACGGGTGTGTATAAAGAGTTTGCCCGAATATGATATTTTTGGCGGGAAATTACACGATTTGCCCGACTTTGAGAACTGTTATTTCCCCCCCCCCCCCCCCCGCCCCCCGAATACCTAGCGCTTTCAAAACTGTCAGGGGGTGGGGTGATGCAGCATCCTAGCCCTCCTTGTTTGAATTTGTATCAGATGATTTAAATAATTGCATTTTAATACAAAAACATTACAATAAACTTTGAAATCCACTAACAATCTACATATTACAACAACCCTTCCAGATGAAATATTTGTATCAAATATAGTTAAACTCATAACTTTTGATATTTCCTATAGGGGTCTAGAAAACAAGATTGTAATTTATATATTATACCTAAAATTAGTTTCCATGGTATGTTCCTCAATTCTTTATCAGTATTACAAATTATACAAACTGTTTTACCATTTCATGCTAAAATGCTAGCATAACCATTAAATTAGAATCGAATGAAAATATACTTTTGCAATAGATGTAGGTGGTATATTTTTGTTTTTTAATATTTGTTTTATCGTTTCCACAGTTACAAAACCAATTTGGTGGTATAATTGTTAGTTGAATATTGTATCACTGTTTCCACATTTAGAAAACGAAATTGTGCGGTAACATTTTTGGTTGCATATTTAATTTCCGTTTCCACAGTTACACAATAATATTTTGGAACGTTTCAATGACTTGTTCCAATTTGAGAACATGACAATATTGTGTATCTCGGTGTCAAAGCGATACCAAATGATAACTATTCACATGATCACGGACTCGACAAAAATAGAGTGTGGCGCGTAAATGCATAATATACTCAATCGATATTATGTGACAGCACAATGTGATGGTTCCATTAAAGGTGGTTCGGCTTCGTAATGGCAGATGCGCGGTGTCATCTTGCGAACGCCTCGCGCACGGTGCGTAATGCACTCTGATTCAGTACAATGCAGACGTGCGCACACGAGCTTCCTAGTTCAAAATGGCGATCAGTGGAGTAGCGTCACAACGCATAACGATCTTTAACATAGACTTGTCTCAGTTGATTTGTTTCCCCATTTATGAAAGCCATTACTGTATAAAATGAAAACAAATATATAGATTGCCAAAACGTCGTGCATGACCCGCATAACAGAGAACAGTGAGACCATTGTCGGTAAAGTTATTACTAATGGTACGGCCGGAAAATGATTGAATTTGGGATACTTAAACAATGTTTAAAGGCACTGCGCTTCTTAAGTAGACCTGAAATCCAACATTGTGTAAAGAGTAAAAGTTCTGGGAGTAAATATAGTTTAAGAACATCTCCAAAAAGGGGGAGGAAGGAGAGGGAAGGGGAGGGCATTCACTGCATGATTTCAGTCATGTGTCGTCGCGCTCTCAAAGTTTACGGAATTAATTTGTATGAAGCATCATTGTGTTGCGCGTAATGATGATATACGGAGTTGTGTGACGCCTTTAATAACAAACAAAAAAAGGTAGGCAATCAGCTCAAACTCCCTTTTAACCCACTACTTACGAATCCTGGCGGGTCCTGTATGAACTTTATGGGAATTGCAAAATCCACGACTTAAAGGGAATCACCATGCAAAGAACAAAGGCTTGTATGTTTGTGATACCTTTGTTTTATATTAAATAGATGTCAATTACTTCGCAAAGGGTTGGGTTATTCATTAGCAATGCAATGTATTACCTAAATGTACGGAGCCAACATGCCCTTTAGTTCCGTCACTTACAAACGTTTGCACGTGCGTCAATTCTATACACGCGTACGTTTCGAGAAAATGGATAACAAAAAAGGGTACGTCCTAGACAATGGACTAGTCTTCTTCTACAGACCCATGAACACATAATTAGTATGATGAGTTTTCAAGGTAAAGAATTTGTTTGGAAACCTATTTTCCGAATGTGTACGTTTAATGGACACCTGAAAGTATTAACTATATCATCTCAAATATGTTGTTTGTTGGCGTTTGTTCCTTTAAACATCCATATTTATTGTGAGTGAGTAACAATTAAAGGGATGACTGTAAAGTGTCTAACTCCTCGAAAATTACTTGGAGCTTCCTCGTTTCTCTTATATCGTGTTGTTTAGCTTATGGTAAGAGAAGAATAACATAGGGTTAGTTATGACGATATCTATCATTCAGCTCAAGAGCGTTAATGAACGGTCATAAACCTCATACACGTCATACAGTAATTCGTTGTAAAAGCTGACGCATATTATCGCCTTTTTAACCAGGAAAGCAGTGTTCTTGAAACTTTCACACATCATTTGGACATATCTTTCAATGATTATGGTATAGAATTGAAGTCTCAAATGTCGTTTTAGGCAAATCCGACACTTTACAGGTGCACCCTTTAATGGCGCTTCAAAATTCGTGAGGTAATGGAATTTGATAAATAAAACAAACTTGATTTGATCGATATCGATTCAAAAACAGCTGAAATATCAACAAACATATCAAATTCAAATGTGGGTCCCACATTTCTTCCACAATTTAAGAAAAACAATATAATGTCTACACTTGTTCGAAAATATACCAAATGGATTTTACCTAGTTGTTATTGTTTTCAATATTGCAACAATATTTCAAAAAATCATTACATTCACAATATTTAAGGAAAAAATAGTTGAAACCAATATGATTTATAAACAGCGCCCTCTCGTGTTTTAACGGCTACTTTTAGAATTATAACATCATTTGAACTTAGCCGTTAGTAGGTTTTCTACCTTTCGGGCATTGTGGAATTATAACTAACATATTGTAAAGATAGGGTGCAAGTTTAGGTTACTAACATTAATTTTTTACTAAAACTGTACTATCCCTTTAAAGTTGTCATATTATGTATAGCAGTAATTTATTCTGCAACTGAAAATAAAACAAAACATATCAATTATCATTTAAAAGATACAGATAAAAGATATCGTCGATCACTATAATAATGTAAACCACTTATTTATAGGTGTTTTTCAGATGGCGTGCTGGTCGCGAAGGTCACAATTAAGCCTCAATCCACAAACACAGTCAAACCTGTCTTATAGTGGCAACATGTCTATATCAGCGCAACCTGTCTAGTGACCTGTTTAAAGTAACCACTTTTCTTGGTTCCCTTTATACGTGTTAACTATCACAGAGGTTTGACTTTACTTTCCAAACCGACACGTAATCATGTTACTCAGAGCCTTGCATACAAACGTTTTATGTTTTCGCTGATCTCGGTCTATAGTAGAAAATGGGCACTATGGGTTGTGTGTGTATCTCAACTGTCAGAATATATTGCTCCCAAAGGAGCAGAATGTGCACTTCAAGTGAGGGTTGATTTAAGAGTAGGTGCTCAATGCGTGGCAGTAAAATACATGTTATGTGTGAATCCAAACTTGTATAACTGTGACGAATTTAGTCCGAATAAATTTCCATTTACTACCAATTTTGATTTGTATATAAAATTCTTAATAATTTAGTTATAGTATCATTTTATTTTACGAATTCTACGAATGAAAAAGAGCAAAGAAAGTGGGATTCCAACGGAATTCGAACCCGAAAACTCCGGATTGCTAGACCGGTGCTGTTATCGACTGAGCTATAGAAAACCCTAGTGCCGCGCTGCGGTGCTCGTCCCTGAAACCCCTTAGTTTTTATTGCTCGTGTGGTCAGAAGCTATTATAAACCTGATAGTAACTCGAAGGATATAAATCAACTTGGGGATACAAGCGAGGGATCACCGAAGTGATGCCGCTTTTTTTATAATTAATTTAAACATTATAAGGAATTAATTCAAACATATAAGGAAACTGATCAGAAATATATATTTCTGGTCAGTTTCCCTATATGTTTGAATACATTTTATTTTACCGTACATAGTTATTATTTCATTCCCACAAAAATCAATGCCGATCTTATTTTACAGGCATGAATACATTACGAAACCAGTCCTGCTTATTAATATTCATTCATCATGTGACAATTTGAGCGAGAAAAAGTGAGGAAATTTGCACACGAAAGCATAAAATGAATTTGTTCGTGCGCACGACCCACCGATTGTCATAATTTGCGTATGTGCGGTAGTGACGTAGATGCAGGCATCCAATCACGGTTGTCTAAGGGGAAGAGGCACAACCCTCATGAAATCATCTTACACTGGTTTGCCATCGTCACTTTTACTGATTCGCTTTTGGACATAATTTGAGGAATGGTAAACTTCTCGGACAACTCAAGAGTTTTGTTGTTATCAAAAACATCGTGGATAATGTGCACATCTGAAAACTAAAAATGGACCGATGTGTTCTGATTCACTTGGTAAGAACCAACTCATTGCCTTGTGTGTTTATTTGCTTGATTGCTGGTTGTTGTTGGGTTTTGTTTAACAAATATGGAGGTAATAGGCGGGATTATAGGAGGATGCAGCCCCGCCCCGGGAGTTTTGGAAACACTTTATTTGGGGAGAAAATAAGAGACTCTCATATATCAGTTGGATCTCCTCCCGTATCTGGGGGCTGAATCATCAAATGTTGGTTAAAATCACTTGATTTTAGGGCAACTATATCATAATGATTGTGAAAAAGATATAAGAATGATATTTTGACAAGAGTACCCGGCCCCCTTCTCTATTACCATGCAAAAAGTGTCCGCACACACATGTAACAAACACAGCTGTATAACTGACTACTAAGGTAACGTGAGCACTATTTAACTTAGAGTAGATCTTGTTGAAATTACGTCATAATTATACTAATACGATAACACAACAATTACTGTAATTATAAGTATCATTATCACTATTATAGTTAGTATTGTATTTATAATAATGATGATTAATAATATAATTAAAATAATATGTACGTTTGCTATTTCAGCAGCTTCAATCTCGAATGTAAAATAATTGTCAGATATGAAGATATTTCCAAATTGGCTGTATTGTATATGGTATACAATTGTAATTTTTTCAATGACAAATATTTATTTCAAGTGTGAGTAGTTTTGTTTGTATTAGTTTCATGATTGTGTGTAATGTAATTAATATGTAATTATATAGAAAATATTGATCTTGTATAATGTAATCCGATCTTTCATTCCAGATATCTAGTAACTTTGTTGGCATGTGCAAAAACTGGTGAATGGTTGGTACAGTGGGTATTGTTGTGATCTGATATGTCCACTGAGTAATGTGTGAACATGTCACGTGGAATGAATGTTATGTATAGCCAAGTGATGAGCGAAAGTGCAAAGTGATATACATGAACTCGTTGCACTGACTTGGTACACGGTTATGACTTTCCAGTGGATAGTTAAAATCCAAACACTTCAATCTTTTTAATGAAAGATAAATTTGAACAATGTATGACAAAACCACTAGAGTTCTTATTAAGATTTGTGGCAAGCCAAGGGTCATAATGGCTACAATTGCCATAACGATTACAAAACTTAAGTTTATATATATGTGCCGGGTGAAAAGATAATAAAGTAATATTAATATACTCGATTTATATAGCGCCTAATATGATTAATAATCATCTCTAAGCGCTTTACAATGATAATATTACCCCGGTCATAGGATACAATGCAAACCAGCACACATTGTGTGCACCATCTCCACTCCTTAGGGAGCATTCCTTCCAAGCGGCTCATGGGCATTGAGAAGATCCTTCACATAGGCTTTCACCTCCTACCGGGTCCCCATTTATACACCTGGGTAGAGAGCAGCAATTGTGGATAAATTGTCTTGCTGAAGGACAAAGGCAGTGGGCAGGGTTCGAACTCGGGATCTCATGATCGAAAAGTGCGCACTCTACCAATCTTGCCACACCAAAAGATCACCCGTAATTGCCCGTAAGCGATTTGCTATTAACATAATCATGATGTTCAGATATCCTGGGCTAATTTGCATATTTCAACAGCTGGTTCTAAGGTAACATTCAATCCAGGAGGGTCAATTGAATGAGTTAAACACTTTAAGATCAAAGTCGTTTGTACCTTATGTGCATATCAAGGAATGTTATTGTTTCACACATATAGGCTAGAACCTCCTATAAATAGCAAGTTCTAATCACCTATGATTTAAAGATATTCAAATTAATTTTGAAATGATTTATCAAATGTTGTGTATCTTGTACCTCGAAAACCTTGGGATATGTACGTAATTAGCATTTTAGGATATTAAACTAATAGATGTTACATAATCAGGAGTAACATTTAATGCTCTGATCTAGGAAGGAAAAAACAAAACAAGCAATGGCTCTTTTCCAGGGTGTTACGGGACAAATACTTGATTTCTTACACTCTTTTTTACGTATCACCATGGCAACACTCTTAAATATTCAAGGTGGCAGCTCCAGTTTCGATATTATACAAACCTCCGTTCGCTTTCATTAGGGAATTTATTGATTAATATAAGTATTAGGAAATTACATAATCGATTTAAGCATTCCTAAATCAGAATATGACATATAAATTCCAAATTCTAGATTACGTCCTGAACTAACCTTGAGAGTGCATAGCATCTTATAGCCCTCGGAAAATCAGCGACGATGGTCATTGTGAATTTAAGAAGGTTGCCACGGTGATACATGAAAATAAGTATCAAAAATTAATTGGCTACTCACCCAAACCCTATAAATAAATGTTGAGGACCAACAGTTATTCAACGATTTAAGAAAATATTGTTAATATCTAACAGATTTTTGAAAATATACCAAAATGTTTTTTGAATTGTTGTTGATGATCTCTCTATTAACTACTTATATTTAGCGAACATCACATTCACATGAGTACATAGAAAAGTGTAACTAAGCTGTCTATATGTTTTATACCATTCAAGCATCATTGCATTATAATCGCTACTTTTAAATGATAACTTACAAGTTTTAGTTGCAGGAATTTTGTTTAACCATATATTTAATATCCCTTTAAAGCAACTTGAGTACATTTCCCTGTATGTGTAGGTTGTATTACACTACTATATCGTATTGGTGAAATTGTTAATAA
The DNA here is from genome assembly GCA_037951105.1 of Echinarachnius parma. Classification (NCBI taxonomy): domain Eukaryota; kingdom Metazoa; phylum Echinodermata; class Echinoidea; order Clypeasteroida; family Echinarachniidae; genus Echinarachnius; species Echinarachnius parma. Next base: position 92,204 of record JBAMJV010007897.1, read on the forward strand.
AAGTCAACGCCCGCGAGTTTTAGTCGAATAGATTTATTGATAGTTATGTTAGCCATTTCTGTGCACTGCAAAACTATTTTAATTAAATTACTTTATACAATTCTCCAACTGACTGCCTTAATTATTTTACGTAAAAATTACTGTTTGCAAAATTTCGTCATTACAACTTAGACGTATAACGTTATCCAAAAATTGCAATTGCGTTAAAATAAAAAAGGATGTTAATAGAATAACCTAACTTAAATGGGATATATTTGTAAAATCCATTTTCGTAGCGAGTACCGCATTCATTTATGAATTTTCTTTCAGTATAGTCACACTTATTCCAATGCAGTATCCTTAATCCCTAAACGTTATTTCCTATAGCCTTCGCCTAGGTAAATATCTATTATTAGCTCTTTTTTATACCGTATTAATTATTAGATTGTATAATGGTATGGGTTTTTGATGGACATTTTAACGGTTAATATTCATAAAAAATACAAATATAGAACAATATCATAATTTGTAATAGCTTCAATTCTAGAAAACGAACAATCAGCTGATTAATAGTAAATATATAATCCATTGCGGATATAGTATCGGAAATAATATCGCTAGTGATATTATTATAGCGATATATTATTATTATTATAGCGATATTATTTCCGAATCAACTGATTGTTCATTGTAAGTATCTATTTTAGTTATTATCATAAACTTTATATACATCATGAAGTTATGTTAACTTATGGTAGTGTTAATCAATTAATTAAGTGAATCTATTTAGTGTATTTGTCTAGTTAAATGAATGATGTCATTTACATTTTGTAAGTTGTTATGTTTAAGTTTGAACAACTTAAATTTACATGTATTAGGTAAGCAGGACAAAAAATTGTTTATGTTTAGATTCTAACTGAAAACTCTAAGTAATCATTACTTACTGAATTTATATTTGTTGCAGTGTTATTTGATCAAATTATGGTTTCAGATTTGAACAATTACACACTTTAATTGTTCATTCCTTCAGGTTGTGTTTCTATACCTCGCCCAAAACGAATTTAATTTTTTACCGAATGATCAGTACCCTTGTGTAACCCGAAAACGTATATAAACTGGGTTCCAAAAGAAACTTATCACTTCTTCAGAGCGACGCTCACTAAAATCCATAACATCAAATTGAATCATATTTAGACACAGATAAGCTATCATTCTCCTTATGAAGCATATCTGAAAAATTGAAAGGTTGCTTTTGCCAAAAACGAGAAAAATGCGATGGAATCGCTAAAGGTCACTTTACAAAAATCACAGAAACTGCTCGCTGCGAACCTCCACGAAAGGCGGTCTATTCAGAACTTTCAATAGCTATTCATTCAACATCAAAGGCGGGTTATATGTAATCACCAGGCTGGCTATTGTCCGAACCGAGCTCCGTGCACGGAAGGAGAGCAGTTTCTGTGATTTTTTTAAAAATTACCTCTTGCGATTTCACCTTATGTTATTCTTTGTTGACTAAATCAAACATAATTTTGTTTAGATGTGCATGCTGAGGAATATTATAGCTAATCTATGCCCAATTATGATTAATTTGTATGCTTTAGATTTTAATGTGTGTCGCTCTGAAGAAGTGGTAAGTTTCTTTTGGCACCCAGTTTAGTATTGATGAAGAACGGCAAGCAATAAAAAACAGTATTTTCCCATTGCCTACGGGAACCTGGTGGGTTCTGTATTAACTCAATGGGGATTGCAACATCTAGTAGGGAGCAGTTTATCATTGTTGAAAAAACAACCGCTCGCTAGCGTCAACTCAAAACAAAGAAAACGAAGAGATGTATATATTTTCAGATTATGTTACTATTGAGATGAGAGCGTGAATAATTTATTCACTTTTCCCCGTATATGGCACACTTTGCGTCGCCTCCACTTCGTTTCAATACCTCAAGGCCACGTGTGTACTACCATTTGACTACAGTGTGTCTAGACAAAAATGTTGCACGCGGATAATATTTCTCAGGTATTATGATGATCTCCTAATAAACCTTGTGATATGAAAGAGGAATATTCAACTTTGTTTATATTAACTTTATTTGGGCAAAACTAAGATCGTAAATCCTGAGATATAATCGATTGCTTGTAGTACACCAAAATCCATGTTGTGCCAGTTCACATAATGTGCATTGTATGATTTATTTAATTTGATTGTTGTTGTCTATATCCCAAAAGTGTTACGATAATACGCAATTATTCTTTGGGCTAAATATGATTTCGTTAGTGTTGTTTTTCCTTATCGCCCTTTTCATACAAAAATGAATACAATGAGTATAATATAACACACGAGACCAAATTGTAACCAGACCAAAATGTACATGGCTATTATGTTTTTACCCTTTAATGCAAACATTTCGTGTTGCCTTACAACCATTAAAATTACATTTGAAAAATGATACACTTTTGGAAATATTAAATTATTATGTCGAATTGGGAATAAATTACTTGGATAAAACCACACCAGACACAAATTAACACCGTTCATCTATCTTCTATCCATCCAATACTTTTTTTTTTATTTTTCACAATCCATAAGGGTACGGAATTTAAGTTTACACCCAGTATAGAGTGGTGAAGTGTGATGTCATATATGACGTCATAAACATCTATTTTTTAGAATTTTCACATTTGAACTTTATTTTCCGAAAGAGCGTCAAAAATAATGTCCAAATACCTAAACATTATTTGAATATGTTAAGTATTGGCTGAGATTTGCCCATCCAAATGAATTTTACTTCAATGGGCAATCAGTTATGAACCAGAGCACTATAACACTAAGGGCCTATTGACAAAAATTTCATTTGGATGGGCATATCTCAGCCAATATTTAACATATTCAATTGATTTTCGGTATTTGGGTATTATTCTGGATGTGAACATTCTAAAATAAAGATGTTTATGACATCATAGCTTCTGTACTCTATTTGTGTGAAAATAAGCAAAAGAAAATATTTCTTAGGAGCTAAATAAGAAATTAATTAAATTGATTAAGCAATCAATGCCGAGTAATTTTCAATGATTAGTGATCAGTTGTCGGCAATTTTGAAATAATTGCTTATTACTTTTTGACTTTCAAATAGTCCTAACTCTCCTTTTTCGTCCGATTCTGATACAAATTTTACTCTTTTCCAACACGTCATGTCTGTTACACAATGAAGACATTTTGGATTTTAACTCATTAATTGTCATAGACATACATACACTTTGAAACAGTACCAAAAGAAAGATCATACTTACGTTGTACTTATGATCCATAATTATGATGAATACCATTCTTACAAGAAAGGAGCCTCCTCATATGTACAACTTCAATGAAGTTATTTTTTTTTAAAGGAGTATGTATAGCCTCCTCAGGTGTACAACATCCAGGTAGTTAGGCCCGTATTCTGGAGTCAGGTTTAGTTAAACTTGGTTTAAGCTAAACCTGAGGTCTAACTAAACTCGCCTTAAACCTCAACTCCAGTCTAAGGCAAGTTTAACTCAATTTCAGTTTCTGAAGTCAGGTTTAGTTATACCTGAGTCTAAGTCAATGACGTATGTGCTGATCGACCATGCATAGATGCAAACAAGTCACCTGATCGTAAGTAATATTTGAAATATGTTCAATATAGGTTCAATATAGATACATTTGTATCCTTATCATCTCTGTAGTTTATACAATCAATTACAAATGTTTTCATACCAATATGAGGAATCAATACGTCTTTTTGAGGAAGTTATATGACAATCTTTAAACATCAACATCTTGAATGAAGACTCAACATCCGGGCCTTTTTACATGTACCGTACACATCCGGTACGCGATATGCAGATTGCATGCAATGAGTATGGGTATCGCATGGAATGCATTCATTTCGAACATAACAAAACCTTGTCAGACCGAACAGAAAAGCTGCGCTAAAAAATACATAACTTGAATCTGTACCATGAAACTCACACAAGTTCTTCATCAGAAAAGGTATGTTTTTTCCATTGTAAAACAATATTGAGTACCGCTGCAATTTTTTAAGTTATCGTGACTTGAATATGCGAAGGTACGAAGGTCATTCATCACCACGTACACCGCCATAACTTCCCGGTCGGCACACCGGTAGATGTCTGATGCATTGAAAAGCCGCATGCAGCTTTTCTGTTGTGATTCTGACGAGCTTATACTGATATTTTGATCGAAATGAATGCATAGATGGTTTATAAGCTTTCCAAAAGACTATCCCATTGATGTGCAACTGTGGAAAACAAATACAAACTATTTTCCGAGTTTTAGCATGATCGAACGTTGCTTAAACCCTCCTTAAACTATGTGAACACATAGTTTAACTCAGCCCTATACTGCACACGTTAAAGTTAAACCCGCCTTAAACCTGCCTTAAACCTTGGATCGTTAAACCCGACTTCAGAATATGAAATTTCGACTTGAGGTTTAAATGCCGAGTTTAAACCTGCCTTAAACCTTGCTCAAACTTGAAATTTAACTAAACCTGACTCCAGAATACCGGCCTTAGAGTTTAACAAAAAAAGGAAAAGAAATATCTTCCTCACAATCACGTACAACTTCCAGGTAGTTAAAGTGTTACTAAAACAGAGAAGGAAAAGCCTCCTCAGTTGTACAACTTCCAGGTAGCTAAAGTTTAACAAAAAAGGAGAAGGAATAGCCTCCTCACATGTACAACCTCCAGAAAGTTAAAGTTTAACCAATACAAGGAGAAGGAATTGCCTCTTCACATGTACAACTTCCAGAAAGTTAGAGTTTAACCACCAAAGGGGAAGGAATTGCCTTCTCACATGTACAACTTCCAGGTAGTTAAAGTTTGACAAAAAAGGATAATGAATAGCCTCATCCCATGCGCAACTTGTAGGTAGTTACAGTTTGAAAAGGGAGAAGAAATAGCCTCCACACATGTACAACTTCAATGTAGTTAAAGTTTGACAAAAAATTCGAATTGAAAAGCCTCCTTACACGTACAACCTGTAGGTAGTTAAAGTTTGACCAAAAAAAGGGAGAATGGATAGCCTTATCCGATGTTCAACTTGTAGGTAGTTAAAGCAAAACAAACAAAAAGGAGTACTAATAGCCTCCTCATATGTACAACTTCCATGTAGTTAAAATTAAACATAATAATGAGAAGGAATAGCCCCCTCACATGTACAAGTTGTACAACTTCCATGAAGTTAAAGTTTAACTAGAAAAGAGAAGGACTGAGGAGGATATTTCTTCTCCTTTTGTTAGATATATTGTCTTCTCTATAATACATGTCGAGCGTCTGGTCATTGGAAGGATGTATGATAACTTGTTTTTCACTCACTGATCCGATGGGCATGTGCCTATTTAAAATCCCAAAGCCTCTCGCATTGGCGTAGAAGGCGGGGGCTGAGGAGAGGGGGCTGCAATCCCCCCCCCCCCCCCCCACCCCCGCCGTTTAAAAAAAAACGGCCATATTAGGGCAAACTTGTGTTATATTCAGGCAAAGTCAAAGTTATTTTAGGGAAACAAACAATGAATTTCGGGCAATGTCTGATATTAGGGCAAAATCGTGTTATTATCGGACTTAACCATCAACTTCAATTTGGGGGCAACTAACAAAATTGTTTTTGTTTTGTGTTTTTGGCTTGTCAGGTAAAAAAACCTACGGGATAATTATTCGGGCAAAATATCTCAGCCCCCTGAAAAAAATGTGCTCCTACGCCCTTGTCCTCTCGACAATAGTTTATAACGTAGTCACACCGCTAGGTTTTCCCGAACGGCCGAGCCTAAGCGACACTATAGAAATACCATTCAACCACACTGAAGTCGAAAACTCAGGGTATTAACGTGTCCATTTGTTAACAATTTCAGCTCAGTCTGTTATCAGGGTGCTGTCGGGCTCGATGAGGTTTTAGTCCAGTCAATCTAGCAAATATTAGGGGGTAACCTCGGCAAAATTGCAACACGGGATTTTTTTTCGGAATTCTGTTCAGGAAACTCCCCTTAACAACCAAAAACCCAACCTAAGAAATCGAAGCTGCGGAAAGTGGTTTAATTTGCATTATAAAGATAATTAGCAAATTTGCATAATTATGAAATAAGGTCAGGGGTCATTTTCTATCTAGGAATAGTACGCTAGTAATTAAAACAAATATTCTAAGGTATTTTGGGGCAAGGAATATATTTCCGGTGCTCGTTTGCGAGTGCCATATGGAGAAAACCCTGAAATCCAAGATGGCTGCTTCCTAATTTGCATATTTATGAATATTATTGGTTTTCATTGGCTACAGCCTCTAATAAGCAATAATTATAGTGGGTTTTTTTTTCTTTAATCATGTTCTAAATGCATATCAAAGATACTTCAGCTTGGTTGCCGCCTTGGCAACCTCTTGCAATGCATATAATTAGCATAATTTTATTATTTACCTAATTTGCATATTCCCCCAAATTGAGTCACTATTGGGAACCCGGAAAATAAAAATGACGTGAAATACCACTTTTCCAAGGTTTTTTGGGGGCAGGAAATCCATTTATGATACTTAATTCGACGTATCACCTTGGCAATCCACATAAATCCAAGATGGCCGTCTTTGGCATTTTAAAGGAGATAATGCTATTTGCCACTTTAACGGCATTTTTTTTAGAGCATAATTTATTCACTGTTAGCACATTGCAATTTAAGTATTCCGATTGCTAATTCGAATAATTGAGAGTCCAAAAATTATAATATTGTTCTAATATAACCAAAAGAATGAAGCTGTGTATCATTACATGTGAAATGTGGGGATCAGCCATCTTGGATTTAAGAAGGTTGCCATGGTGCTATATGGAAAATAAGTATAAAAAATGGACTTGTTGCCCCCCAAAACCTTGGAAAAGTGGTATAACTTTCCGGGCTCCCAATATACTCAATTTGGGGGAATATGCAAATTAGGTAAATAACACAATTATGCAAATTATATGCATTGATAGAGGTTTCCAAGGTGGCAACTAATCTGAAATAGCTTCACTACATATTTAGAACATGAATGAAAAATAATAATCCGGAATGATTGCTCATTAGAGGCTGTAACCACTTAAAACCAATAATATTCATAAATATGCAAATTAGGGGCAGCCATCTTAGCTTTTAGAGCGTTGCCTATACGACACATGCAAATGAGCACCGTTAATGGATGCCTTGCCCTAAATTACCCTAGTATAATCGTTTTTATCAATATTGTGCTATTCCTAGATAGAAAATGACCCCTCACCGCATTTCAGAATTATGCAAATTAGCTTATATTTATAATGGAAATTAAACCACTTTCCGTAGCTTCGATTTCTTAGGACTTTTATTATGTTGTTCAGGGAAGTTTCCTGAACAGAATTCCGAAGAAAATTCCCATGTTGCAATTTTGCCGAGGTCAAGACCCTATAGATATTTACTGGATGTGTTCGTTGAACTTGGTACAAATTGATTACCATTCTGTAGCCTATAGTTTTCATTGATTTGTAAATGCAAAGTTACATAAAAACTAAAATTATCAGCAACCGTTTCAATAGCTCATTTGAGTATTATGCAAAGCACTTTAATTACAGGCCTACTGTTTTGGTAGGATGTCTAACAAAAATACTTGGTACTACTGACCTGAAAAATATAGGTGTTATCGTTTGTATTCACTCAACAAGTCCGTTTTTTTGATAAAAATGTGCAATATTTTACTATTTTTGTGGACATTAATTTACATATTATGCAAATTATATGCAAATTATGTTGAACAGATATACGTGTCACCGTGTGTTATGGTATATTGGCTTTTGATACTAGATGTGCACACTATTCTGGCTATGATAGTGCATCTAGATTTTAAGCAATACATAACTTCATATTTATCCAATCAAACTATAGCTCATTTGCATATTATGCAAAGTACTTTCATGCTAACGTTTCGATTGAGTGCCACCCTAACCTGTTTCATATCTGAACTTAAAAATATAAAGGCTTTATCATTTGCATCCACTCGATCAAACCTAACCCTAGGTCTATTTTGTTCAACAATATGGAATATTTTATTTTTTGGGGAACCTAATTTGCATATTATGCAAATTATGTAGTCATTACAAGTACGGGTATGCGTTCATCGTGTACCTTATAATACTAATATTGGGTTGCCATACTTTTCTGGCGTCAATATAGTGTATAAATATTTTTTTAACAATTAATTTAATATTTTTACCTTTAAACAATAACGTCTTTGCATATTATGCAAATTAAACTACTTTCCGCAACTTCGATTCCTTGGGACTTTTTTGGGGGTTGTTAAGGGGAGTTTCCTGAACAGAATTCCGAAAAAAAATCCCGTGTTGCAATTTTGCCGAGGTCAAGGCCATATATTGACTGGACTATTGGGTTCGGACTCTCACTTGTGTTGAGGTGGATTCAAAATGAACACCGCCCCTAATTATTCAATTGGGTTACGTTTGATGTACACTGTTGGTCATAATGTTGGAATTTTTTTTTTTTTAGATCCAACTTTATTCTTTTTCCTGTTTTTTGCGCCGAATGAATCATTTTAGACTAAAAATAATCATTACATTATGTTTCTAAACTACCAATGTACAATACATGGTAGCATGAATTTGCATTAATTAATTTATTCTTTTGTTTTGAGCTTTGAAAGGCAGGACCTTTGATGATTGGCCCCTTTCCTTCTCCAAAGCGTATGTCCAACGAGTCATCGTTTTGGGTCATTTTCAACCAAAATTGGCACAGAGGCTCTCGAGGCCATACCCGGTCCAATGCCATTGGCTACCCGCCGAACGATGCTTGTGCTCCACCAGGAAGGGTCGTAAACAAGCAATGTCCACTATTTCGTTGGACCATTGCATGTTAAGGTCTGTAAAGTCCTCAGATGTTATCGAGAGAAGGGTCAATTAAAGCCAAGATTATCTCTAGGACGTCTACGATTGACCACCAGGATAGATTATCGCAAATTGCTTACCCTGTGCCGTAGAAACCGGAAATGCCAAAAAGGAGCCTTCGCCGACTATGAAGAAAACACTATGGAATCAACGCCTTCCGCCAAACTGTACATCAGCAATCCCTCTAACATGGTCACATAGCAAGACAAACTACCAAGTGTCCACCCAATACCATGTAACCGAGATTTACCGTATGTTCAGTTCAATCAGAGCCCCGTCGCAGAAAGATTTTCGATCGATTGTAAAGTCGCAATTAATTGAAAGTTGGAACCAATTAGATTTAGTCTCATGATCTGTCTTGCAATAAATCACAACTTTACAATCGATTGCAACTCTTCCTACAACGGGGACCTGATGTTGGTTTTGATTTCGTCCGGTTGTGTGTGTATTCAATGCCGAATGTACACTGAATTCCGTATTGACGGTGTGACGACACCGATATCTCTTTGACGGCTCCTAATTGTTTGTACCCACTTTTGACTATCCTTCTACAGATTTTTATGGGGCTGATGGTTGGTCTGCTGATTGTTCCCTATGGAGGTTAGTATCGCACAGTTCAATGATATTTACTCTCTCGGCAGTTGTTCCGCTAGTTTTTCATGAATCAGAAATAGTTCTAACCCTTAAATAACTCCCAACAGACACACATCCGACTGAAAACACAACCCTGACCCTGACTTAAACACACAACACAGACTTTTACTAAACTTAGTTCTATACCTGAGCTCATAAACTTAACTTTAACTAATACACAAATAAAACAATACGGGATATTTTTGTTTGAAAATGTGTTCGTGTTGTACGTAATTTTGCAAGGTGAAATACTCCGAAAAATGTATTGTATGACGTGTACATTACGCATTTCGGTGCTTTTTTTAGGCAATGCGGTAAATCACTACTAAGTTTTGAAAAGTAATACAAATGGAATCAAAGTCGGGAGGGGAAATTTACCCAGTGGCAGTGTGTACAGAGTATGTACTGTAATGGTTTCCTGTCATATGTGTAGAAAAGGGTGACACGTTTAGACTCCGACCTGACGACGGACAGTCAGCCTGTTCGAAACGTCGAGACCCTCCTACCACCCACCCTCTCCTTACAATAACTATACCGGCGCTGTAGTTCTTTTTAGAACTACGTTGTATAAGCTCAAGAAAGAATACCAACAGTCCTTTCTAGGACTACCCCAGTCCTTTTAGGACTATCCTAGAAAGAATACCAACAGGCCTTCTCAGGACTCACCAATCCTCTCCTCATACCTACATGGTACAACCGCAAACCGCGCACGTATTATTACGTTTGGTCTTAGCTGAGAATGCCCCTTAAACCTTAACCCTAAAAAGGCCGGGGGCCATAATGGCCCCCCCCCCTTCCGCGATTGTTTGTATTGCTCCGAAACGCGGTAAGATGACGCGCCGCTGCTTGCTGACTTTTTTCTTTTGGGTCTTGCGCATATTTTAAAACAAAATTTTTGAAAATCGGACCTACCGTTACGAAGTCACGTGACCTTTTGTCTATGCATGTCAGCCCGAAAATTGCTCAATTTCGTGATTTGTGTACAAAACATATGGAAATATCAGTTTTCGTAAAAGGAGGTAAATCATTGGTTATTTGGTCTTGTTTACATTGTATATGTTTGTTTTGGGG